>JARYGA010054980.1:0-161819 GCA_030545235.1 Helianthus tuberosus
CGTCCCATACTCGATAGAATTTGCAAATGGAAAGTTAGTAGAGGCGAATGAAGTAATTAAGGGTTGTGTTATGGAACTTGGAAAGCGCGAATTTCCTATTGATCTTCTACCTGTTGATTTGGGAAGCTTTGATGTTGTTGTCGGGATAGATTGGTTGTCAAACAACCGTGCAGAAGTGATTTGCAATGAGAAGACCATCCGCATTCCGCTAGTAAATGAAGAGATGCTTGTAATTCATGGAGAGAAGCACGAGATGCCCTTACGGATTATCAACTGTATGAAAGCGCATAAATGTTTACGAAAAGGATGCGTTGCCTTCCTAGCACACGTAGTAGATAAGAAAGTTGAGGAGCCGAAGCTTGAAGACATTCCGGTGGTAAAGGATTTTCCAGAAGTCTTCCCCGAGGACTTGCCAGGATTACCTCCACAGAGACAAGTCGAATTCCATATTGACTTGGTTCCAGGCGCCGCTCCTGTAGCCAAGGCACTGTATCGACTTGCGCCATCCGAAATGCAAGAGCTGTTAGATAAGGGATTTATAAGGCTGAGCTTCTCGCCTTGGGGAACTCCAGTGTTGTTTGTTATGACATTTGTGATCTGTAAATGATGTACGATGTAAAATAATATCAATTATCAATGAAACGATGTGTTTTGGTCTCAATATTTGTGTATTTGTGTTGGACAATTTTACATTTTGATTCTAGTTCGATTTCAAGCTTTAAATCGCTTTCTGGAGAGTTATACGCGGACTACTCCGTAAACGTAATCAGTTTAATGCAACAAACACTCCGGAATAGGTAAATAGGCTTAACATACCTTAAATAAGCTTTACATAACTTAGAAATAAGTTTTGAAGGGTTTGGTGTGTCGAAAACAAGTTTATTCGATCGCAGGGACTAATTGCGACAAACTATGAAAGTATGCCGATTCGTATAGTAACTAACATTCCAGAACCTGATCATAAGCTAAACATACCCTAAATATCCTTTACATAGCTTAGAAATAGGCTTTGAGGGGTTCGGTATGCGAAAATACGCTTATTTGATCAATAGGGACTAAAACCTTCAAAAAGTGCACAAGTTTGCATTTACGCGCATATCTTACGTTCTGAACATATCCAGACATGCAAAAATATTTGTAATCATTAAAATATTTTATTTTAGTGATTGGAATGCAAAAATACCATTCGTCACGTAATTTGGATCGTTTTCGCGTCCGTTCGAGTTTTCATCGTAATTAACCGAATAACGCGACCGTACGGCCAAACGAACCGATATCTGAGATGTTTTTAAGCATATTTTATGTTCCCTATGCTTTAACATCATTTTAGAACCTTGAAATAAGGTTAACGGGGCTTAAACGCATCAAAATCTAAGTTTTAAGCATGCAGGGGGTCAAAAGTGTCAATTTTTTAAAGTTTCCAGGCGGGCCGCGAAAGATCATGTCTATGTCTACGCAGGGCGCGACCGACCCTGCAGACAAAAACATTGAATCTAGTTGAACAACTCATTTCCATCGATTTTTACCATGGTTTTAGCATACCTTGGGCTTGTTTTTGTGCTCCCCTGTATTTGAAACTATGGGTAACATGTGTATGGCCAAGATCAAGCTTTGATCTACTCAAAAGCATGTGGAATGATCCTAGTGATTCAAGACTTCCTATAAATACCCATCAAGTTTTGCCAAGTTCCTTGCTCATTTGATCTAATCTGCTCTAAGTTGAAGCTCTCACTTGTTGAAGGCTTCATACCTGAGTATTTTAGTTCAATTCTTCCTAGCTTGGACCCTTTGTAATCTTCTTTCATGCTTGTTTATGCTTTTCAAGCATGAAAGTCAAACAATGTTTGACTTTCTACTTTGACCATGAACTGGTCAAGTCAACGTTCAATAGAGCTTTGCAACGTGAGCGTAATCACGATGGTTATAGTCCCTTGTGACTATACCTACTGATTACGACGTCGATTAGTCGAACTGACGAGTCAAAGTTTCGGTCAAAATGCCGATTATGCGCATTTTGTGACGAAACTATTTTCTGGTATCAAAACACTTTGTTTTGATATCAAATTAGTTTTCTAACTTAGTTAAACATGTTTTTACATGTTTAGCTCGTCACTTTTAGTCTAGTGCTTGTATAGGGTGGTAAGTCAAGCGGTCTTGACAACCGCTTAGACTTTCGAACCCGACCCGTTTGGTCGATCGTTAGGATCCGACCAAGCATATTTTGTGACCGTAGTTGTATAGGGAATAACCTTCCGAGATTATACCTTGTGGTCACTTAATTTAATTAGTTGTATGATAGGTAGTTTATATGCCTTAGGAAAATGACCAAAATGCCCTTTTCATGGATAATTTGATTTTAAGCATATGTAACCTAACTTTTGTCACTTAAATTGATTATACAACATATTTAAACATATTAGGGCATATAATACTTGTCATAGGACTAGTTAGGCATCTCGAACGCGCATTCACTCGAACGACGCATTAACGTAGCGTAGACTACCTTAACGGGTCGTAAGCACTTAGGATAGGTTCTGATTTAAAATGTAGGTTTTGTTAAACCATATCACATGAGTATCAATACTCATTTGGTTTATGAGACCTCATTCTAGCCGATCTCCCGATTTAGGTGTCGATTTATTAACATAGCGATCCGATTACTAGGTACCACTTGATTTCCTTGGTTTTCCCGAGCATTGTTAGTTCATTTAAATCGAGGATATCTTGAGATCTCAAGTGAGTACATGGTTTCCCCTATTTTACTGTTTTCAATTGTTTTGGGGTGATTCATATGTGTTAAACGATTTCGATGATTTCAAAAACGAATACTATGGTTTATATTAAACACATCGATTTCGATAATGTGAACGAACTTGTTGGGACTTAATTACATAACGAATGACATTCATTTTTATTGATCAACCCAACCAGTATTATGTTATGGTACCATAGGATCTGACAAATCCCGTTATCGAACTATCGCCATGGTTATGTGTGGGGATATGTGGGTAACGACAAAACTTGATGATTGTTAACTTACCCTTTGTTGGTTTGTTAATACGAGTTGAACGATGGACGAGTTACGAAGGTTTGAATGTATTCAACGAGACGACCAAAAGTAGTTTTCACAATTAAAACAAGAACGATTATGAACGATTTGAACGATTGTAACGATTTGAACGATTTGGAACGAATTGAATGATTTAAACAAATGAACGATGGTTTATAACACGAATAAGTTGAACGATTTAAACAATTGGTTTTTGGTCTGTGATTAGATAACGGGACGGGTGTAATGTGATAAAAGCATGGTAGATACGCCGCTGGTACTTCTTATATATAAGTGCTTTTATCATATTACATTCCGTGGCGTTATTTAGTTCACTTGGACGAACGATTTTAAACGATGTCACGCAATGATGTTTATTATATGATATAAACCATACGAGTTTTATTACGAGAACGCTTTACAATCTGGTTTACATAAACAAATGTTTTAGTCTAGATTCATGGCAATGAGGTTTTATAAACTATAACCAACTTGTTTTGAGTTGGTTAATCATATTGCAATGCTAAACATTTTTCAAAACAAGGTTTTCAATTATCGACTCTTATAGTCAAACGAGGCATTGCAACATGTATACGAGCCATGAATCTGACACACTCACAAAATCTATGTGCTCGCCGACATTTCTTTGCTGACTTTATTTTCACATATGTTTCAGGTGGTGTTTAATGATGTTGATTGCGACTAGGATGCATGCTCACTTAGGATCGGACGAGGCCTTAGTGACTTAATAATGATGATAGACAATGTGTTTAAATGTTTGTTCTGTTTCAAGAAAATATTAAATGTTTAATATCTAAATAAAACGAAACTTTTGAATCCATGGTTGTGAAACAATAATTCTGTCGCTCCACTCCCCGACGTTTCTGCTGCGGTTTATTGTTTTACGCTTGTGACAGAAGAGTTGGTACCAGAGCTCATGGTTATAGGGAATTAAGTTATTAGTAATGCTTTGACCTAGACTATAACTTTTCTAGGACCCTAACTCAAGTTTACTTGCGTTTAGATTCTAAAACAATACCGTCACCTATCTTTAGGTGATAATCACAAGAGAACACGAATAACAAATCCGCTTTGAAAATCAATCACCTATTCTTAGGTGATTTGTTATAAGATTTTGAACCTTCAAAATTTCCAAAACGATTTTTAAAATAATCACCCATCCTCGGATGATTCATTTTTTGGCTTAGTGCCTTCCGAATTTTCAAAATCTCGTTAAAGTTTGGGTCTAAATAATGTGAACACATGCAATCTGGAAGGGTGGATGCCTGTATCCTGAGTTTTCTGTCTAAGGCTAGAGTATCCGTACAAATCCACATAATCGAACCAGTCACTCTTACCTGGGAACTCTTGGGGTGAGTGTCCACTTATAGGCTAAAGCATGTCTTCGCGATACATTATTTTGACCCATTTACTTTGATTAGTCACTGTGTATCATTTGTTTGTTCTAGGTAACGAATGAATGGTCACCTTCCTTATGTTTTGTCGATGTTTTTCAATACCTCTTTCGTTTATCCAATTGTCAATCTCACTCGTTTCTCATGTTTCCTTGTTCTTTTTATAATATGCCACTTAGACGTGATCTAGAACAGGATGCTGCACTCGTAGCCCTTATCGCTCAGCAGATGGCTGCTGTGATTCTGAACCTAATAACTCAGATTAATTAAACGAACAACAATAACAATAACATCAATGCTCAGTGTAGTTTCAAAACGTTTAATTCGGCTAAACCACTAAAGTTTTCTAGGTCTCAAGGAGCAACTGCGCTCCTGCAATGATTCGAGAGTCTGGAAAGCACCTTTAGACATGTTCAGTGAGCGAAAGGTTGAGTTTGCGTCCAGTGTTTTCGAGAAACATGCTCTAACATGGTGGAACGGTGTGATGAGGGATAGGGGAGCCGATGTGGCTTTGGTACATACTTGGGAAGAGCTTCGGGCTCTCATGATGAGGGATTTCTGCCCCCGACACGAGATAAGGGCGTTAGAACGAGAGTTCGACGATTTGAAACAAGATGGGGGAGAACACCGTGCTTACACGGATCGTTATGAGGAGTTGAGTTTGCTGTGTCCTACTATGGTTACCCCATTGGAGAAAGCGATCGAGAGGTATATAGATGGTCTGCTTGATTCTATGCAAGACATAGTTACTGGTAGTAACCCTACCACTGTGCGTCAGGCTATCGAATTGGCTGCAACCCTGACTGAGTCACAAGTCAGGAAGGGTAAACTGACCCGCACGGGTGACAAAAGGCAGTCAACCGACACCACACAAGACAAGAGTAAGGGTAAGAAAAAGGGCGAGTCATCGAGGAGGTCGAGGAAGTGAAAGACTTCCCAGAATTTTGTTGTTACTGCATAAAACGCTCAGAACCCACCAACTCAGCCTCCTGCCAAGAAACCGTATGCTGGTACTGCACCTCACTACAATTTGTGCAATAGTCATCATGCGACTCAGCAAATGTGTAAACAGTGCACCACTTTGTCACTCCCCGACCACGTAAAAACAACAAAATGTGGCGGAATCATCGGGGAGTGTTGTAACAGAATCATTGTTTCATAACACATGGAAAATTGAAATTTCATTTTATTGATTAAGAGAGTTACAATGTCTTAACAAACAAGAAATATAACATAATTAACTAGTCTTGCATCTTTTATTGTTGCTAAGGTCCAAGTCCCCTAAATGTATCTTGATAAATCCTACGCATCATATCCTGAAACACATGTGAAAATAGGTACGTCAGCATAAAGATGCCTATGAGATACATAGGTTTTATTGATTTGGGATTCATGACATATAAGTTTGAAGAAAAGTGTTTAGCAAAAGTAGTCATGAACCTTATAAAGTGTTTTATTTTGTAAATCAGATGAAAAGTGATGATAAAGTAGATGATATGCAAAAGAGTAATGTAGGGTTAAATGAATAACCAAGTAAAATGAGTTTCTATAAAATAAGTTGTTTTGTAAAACAATGTCTTGTGAAAAATATGTCATTTGTGTAAAATATATGAGTCCGAATTGAAATGATATAAATAATACTACGACATGTAATATAATACAAACACTTATATATAGGAAGTACCAGCGGCGTATCCACCATGCTTGTATCATACTACACACGTCTCGTTACTTAAATCACTTACCAAACAAACCATCAATGTAAAATTGTTTATGTATAGTCAAATGTCAAATGCTTATGTAAAAACCATCAATGTAAATCATGTAATGTATAATTAAAAGTTACGTATGGTAAGTAAAATGAGACTACTTAAACCACAAGTAAAAATGTACAAAACAAAGTATTTGAATAAATAAAAAATTATGCTTTGTAGAATAATGCATGCTTTACTGATACAACCATTTATGCGGTAATGTTAAACGCCTACATCCAAGCCTTGAGACAGACGGATAACCTTAGAGTGAAGGTTATCAAAGAAATGTTTTCGGAGTCGGTCATTCCTTCCACCCAAACAAACCTAGGGTTTTAGGAACGAGATTTGTCAAGTCCTATGGTACCACTACCTACTACCGAGCGGCATGATCGGTGTTAATGAATGTAATTTAGTCCCGTTAAACAAACCAAATGATATACCAAATGTAAACATGTTTTATGAAAATAATGTACCTAGTATGCTTAAGTGAACATACAAGGTAGAGATGTAAATAATGTGTCCATATGTTACGAGAACATATGCAACAGAGATGCAATGTAAAACAATATGCTAGCATGCCAAGTCATCATACATAGCAGAAAATGTAATGTAAAACATGTACTAATAGTGTACTAATGAACATAGCAAGTATAGGATGTAAAAACAATGGAAAGCACGAAAGTAACAAGTAGGCACATGTGTTTCACCCCAAAACAGTTTGAAAACAGTAAAAGAGGGGTCTATGTACTCACCTTTGGGTGCGTTTTTATACGTTAACACAATCCCTCAAATTGTTTATTCGTCCTAAATTAGATAAGAATGATTTAATAATCAAAACTCACAAAAATACCGAAGTTTCTCCGATACTTAGAATTTTCACATAACTTTGAGATTTCTCGAAAAGTTATTATTTTTGATTATTTTGGTGTATTAGTATATATGTACTCGAGCGTAACACACCTAATCTTGTCAACACTAACACATGATCATACACATATTGTAAAACACATAGCACATTGTAACACATAAAATAACCCATGAACAACCCATTCTAGTGTATGTCGAAAAACACTTATTTTGCGTTTCGGTAACATTTTTGGGCGTCGGAAGTTACGTATGACTAACCAATCACCAAGTAAACTTAATATAAGTTAAAATACTTATTTTTATATCAAATATATTAGTTTGGTTATTGATTTTGTGACAACCCTCAAATTTACGTGTATTCTGTACAATTTGTTAATAATAATTAAAGTGCGTGACGACTGTGTGGAATTACTTAACTAATCTCTGATTACTGTGTTATACTTACATGTGCTTGTTAACATACTAGTAGTATACATAAAAGTTACCAAATAGTCCGGTATGCCTTCTTGAGTGTTAAAAATTAAAAACGTTGCAAAAATATATATATATGACACTTTACGGATTAATTAAGCAGTTTAACGGAACAGTATCGAACCGAACAACCGGACACTACCCGAAACACAAAAATATTGTTAAACACATTGTTTTTATTTTTCTAAGCTAATTAGGGTCCCCGAATACCCTAACACACTATATATTACTTAACACACCTAAACCACTAACTATAATATTTAATTTCTAACTAAACTAGTAACTAAGCATTGAAACCCAACCAAGTACCCCCCCCCCCCTTTTGAGAACCGGTTACATGGGGCCTCCCACCCCATGATCTTCCTAATTTAAATAATAGATATGGTATGTACTCTAGGGAACACTTAGCCTAATGGACAATAGCTTTATGAAGGATTATAAGTAAACCTTGTAGTCCATCATTCTTATGATCATTCAACCCCCAACAACACACCAAAGCTCTCCTCTCCTTCTTCCTTGTTCAGCCGAAACCAAGCACACCCACCATCACCACCTTCAAGTCTTCCTTCAAGCACTTTCCATACACACAAAGGTGCTACGGGTCATACAACGAAGCTCGGTGCTCTCGGAAGTGGAAGGACCTTCTCCATTCGCTATTAACCACCACATTTCTTCACTCGAACTTCCCTAGTCTTGAACTAGTGGTAAGAACTTAGATCCGTTCATTTTTCATGTCATTAGAGTGGTTAATAGTTGTTTGATGATGAAAATCCATGAACACTAAAGAACCATGAACAAAGTCTTGCATATAAACTAACTTGTGACACCTGTGCCTCCACGGCCATCAAACAAATATTGTGTCAATGAAATATTGTATTTCATACTTGTGATTTGTATAAATATGTGTATCCTTGGCACATATCAATTCTTGTTCGATTTCAAGCTTTAAATCGCTTTCTGGAAGGTTATACGCGTACTGATGCGTAAATATAACCCGTTTAATGCAACAAACACTCCGGAATAGTGAAATAGGCTTAACATACCTTAAATAACCTTTACATAACTTAGAAATAAGTTTTGAAGGCTTTGGTATGGCAAAATCGAGTTAATTCGCCTACAGGGACTAAATTTGATAAACTACGAAAGTGTGCCAATTTGAACTGTAACAGACATTCCAGAACATGACCATAAGTTAAAAATACCTTAAATATCCTTTATATAGCTTAGAAATAGGCTTTGATGGGTTCGGTGTGCTAAAATAAACTTTTGGCTCACTCAGGGACTAAAAGTGTCAAAAAGTGCATAAGTTTGCACTTTCGCGCATAACTTACGTTCTGAATACATCCGGACATCCAAAAATTTATGTAAGCACTAAAATATTTTATTTTAGTGTTTGGCATAAGAAAAATCCATTTGTCACTCAATTTGGATCGTTTTTCGCGCTTATGCGCATTCCATCGTAATTAACCGAACATCGCGATCGTACGGCCAAACGAACCGACACCCGAGATATTTTTGAGCACATTTTAAGTTCCCTATACTTTAACTTCATTTTAGAGCTTTGAAATGGGGTTAACGGGGCTTAAACGTGTCAAAAGTGCATCAAATAGCAAGTTTGGAGCTTCAGGGGCCTGTTCTGCCATTTTTCAAACTTTCTGGTCTGCAAGGTCCTTGCGCACCGCAAGGTTCTAAGTCTTATGGTGCGTAAGCAGGGGTCAGATGCAGAAAATTGTTTTGGCTGATGATTAATGGCTTTTAAACCCTCCAAAGGCCAATGCCACATGTTAATCTCTCATGGTGGGGGCAAATGATGCACCATAACATTTCAACACTTGGACTGCCTAGATCGAAGCACGTTTTTCAAGAAAGGATCCTAACGGTCTTGGCTTTCCTATAAATACCCCACCCCCACTTGCTTCAAATTCACCCTTGATCTGATCATTTCCCTAATTTGGAGTTGCAACACTTCATACCTGGGAATTTCAGATCAAACTTCCATTCTTGGACCTCTTGTAAGTCCTCTTTCATGCTTTTATGCGTTTTTAGCTTGAAAGTCAAACTGCGTTTGACTTTCTGCATTGACCAGTTTATGGTCAATGCGAAGTTCGTTTGAACTTCATAACGTGAGCGTGATCATGATGGTTATAGTCCCTAGAGACTATACCTACTGATTACCACGTTATCTAGGCTCAGTGACGAGTCGTAGTTTCGGCCAAAATGCGTGTTATTGCGTATTTTGTGACCAAACTACTTTTAGGTATCAAAACCGTTTGTTTTGATACCAAACCTGTTTTCTAAACTTAGTTAAGCATGTTTTAACATGCTTAGCTCGTCACTTTTAGTTTAGTGCTTATATAGGGTCGTAAGGTAAGCGATCTAAACAATCGCTTATACTTTCGAACCCGACCCGTATGGTCGATCATTAGGATCCGACCAAACACATTAGGTGACCATAGTATATAGGGAATAACCTTCCGAGGTTATACCTTATGGTCACGACGTTTAGTTAGTTGTATGATAGGTAGTTTATATGCCATAGGTAAATTACCAAAATGCCCTTTTTACGCCAAAATTCATTTTAATCATATGTAACATAACTTTTGGTATCTAAACTGATTTGGTAACAATATTAGACATGTTAAGGCATATTTTACTTATCATAGGGCTAGTTAGGCATTCCGGATGCGTTTTACGCGAACGACGCGTTAAAGTAGCGTAAGCTACCTAAACGGGTCGTAATGGGTCGTAAGCACTTAGGTTAGGTTTCATTGTAGTATGAAGGCCTTGTTAAACCATATTACATGAGTTCCCCTACTCATTTGGTTTACGAGCCTCATTCTATCCGATCTTCCGTTATAGGTCCGGTTTATTAATGTAGTTACCTATATTAGGTGCCGTTTGATATCCGTGATCTCTATCATTGTTTGGTTGTTACTCAAGGACTACTAAGCAATCTCAAGTGAGTACATAGACCCCTCTTTTACTGTTTTCCAAACATTTTGGGGGTGAAACACATGTGCCTACTTGTTACTTTCATGCTTTCCTGTTTTCACATCATATACTTGCTATTTTCATTAGTACATTTATAGTACATGATTTCATTGTGTTTATGCTATGTATGCCCATTGTGTGCGTACTTAGTACATTGTTTTACATTACATTTTATGCTATGTATGCCCATTGTGTGCGTACTTAGTACATTGTTTTACATTACATTTTATGCTATGTATGCCCATTGTGTGCGTACTTAGTACATTGTTTTACATTACATTTTATGCTATGTATGCCCATTGTGTGCGTACTTAGTACATTGTTTTGCATTACATTTTATGCTATGTATGCCCATTGTGTGCGTACTTAGTACATTGTTTTACATTACATTTTATGCTATGTATGCCCATTGTGTGCGTACTTAGTACATTATTTTACATTACATTTTATGCTATGTATGCCCATTGTGTGCGTACTTAGTACATTATTTTACATTACATTCTATGCTATGTATGTCCATTGTGTGCATACTTAGTACATTTATTATTCATCACATGCTTACATTTTGGTATGACATTTGGTTTGTTTAAATGGGACAATGTACATTCATTAACATTTGCTACGCCGCTCGTGTCACACCCTGGCTTTGCGGAAGCGTGTTTAATTTGGTGTGACTTCTTAATACCATAGCTTAACCATAACAAAGCTATATGAAATAAAATCATGCAAGATCATCCATAGATTTAAGTTTTAAAACTGAAGTAACATAACATTGTCTTAGGGACTTACAACATCATAACATAAAACATTGTTTTGAAAGACATAAACATCAACATGAATAAAACGCAGTTTAAGATTTGTGACTCGTCCAGGAAAAAGTCACATTTCCTAAACCGGGATGACCTCGGAACCCATATGCAGCGGGAAAACATAACATACCGCGCCAGATCTTTAATTCCCTGAAATACATGTAAGTTGAAAAATCAACAATAATGTTGAGCGAGTTCATGTGTAAGTGAGTATGTAAAACACTTGTAAGTATAAAAATCCCTGGTATGTAGCAAATAAGGAAAAAGAGATCACCAATGGCTTGCAAGACCATTGATATGTGTGAAGTGCAAGTAGGAAGACTCAAACCTAGCAGATTTCGCGTTGGGTACAAAGTCACCCCGAGGTCCGTTCTGGTTGGGCCTGGGGTTGGGCTCGCTACACCCAGATAGATCTACCGCTTACGTCCCTCGGTCCTACAATGAGGATTAATGGCCTCCAGTTTCTGCCTACCCACTCACATGATCTAAGTAGTAAACCTCCTTACGCTAACCATACCATGTATAAAGTACTTGTAATCAAAGTAACATGTATTTCACCCCCGTAGTTTAGAAAACTGAAAACAGTTAAGAGAAAAGGGGGACATGAACTCACAGTGGTGCGTCTCTACCAAGTATGTCTCCTGATCAAGCAGCAGTGTGACGACCTACACGTACTAATTCTATTAGACGGACGGCCGTGCCTTAGCTTTATGGTTTAAGTTGTTGGGAAATAGTTAGACAACTATTTCGTGTTTACATTCTGTATATACTTGGTAGTTATTTTCCTTCCCAAGGATGGGGGATTTAATACATGTGTTTTCGAAATATATTATTAAGTCTCACTTAAAATATATTTTATTTCTAACTCCAAAATATGAATATTCTTCTCAAAAATATTATATTTTCTATTACATAACTTTTCCAAAATAATACCTTGACAAAAATACGCGTTAAGTCATATTTTCTCAAAATGCGTAAGTTACGTTTTAACGATAGAGTGGTAATAATAATTACCGGTGTAACTTATATATTTATCGTCGAGGCGTTCGTATTATTTTGGATCCATTAACATTTGATAGAATTATTTTTACCCTAAAAATAATACTAGTATTTTCACAAAATAATCATAAACACATGACAAGTGTCGTTAAGAAAAATATATACTAAATATATATTTACCAAGTTTTATTTTGTGAAATCCCACCTCCGATGTTTTGTAAATATAGTCGTGGCGAAACTTATATTTTGAAAACATGTCGAAAAGTATTTCTAACACTTATAGTGAAAATATTTCCAAGTGTTAGGTTTTTGGAAAAATTTCGCCAGAGTTTCCTCTGTAACTGGAGGTGGCCACGCTTTCAAGCGTATCATTTTCTTTTATAAATCAAACCAACAATTTCCTTATTCAACCATAAGCATTATTCAAACCATCAAACTAGTTAATAAACATGTAATTTGCAAGGATCTCATGAACTTGTAGTTTTCTAATATTATGAAGTAAATCCCATTACTTTTAGTGGATCTTTATATAAAGCAATACGATTTTGTAAAAGTCTTGTTTTTAAAGAAATTCCATCTTTACAACTTCTTGTCAACTTTTACAAAAATAGTTATTTTGTCGAAACTTTGTGCTACACAAGTGTTTACACACTTGTGTGTTCTAAAAACCATTCGTGTTAGTGTAAGATCCGTCTTTAGAAAACATGATTTCTTTGATACTTGGTTCTTTGAAAATACCGCTTGTAGATCCGTAGATCTACTAGTTTTAAACACTATTTCACAAGTAAAATCGCTTTTACCCAAGTTCATGATTCGTGTGTGGTAGAGTTTCATCCTTTAACCCTCGTTACTTCCAAAACAACCTTATGTCATGATCCAAGGTCATGACCAATCCGGGTTAAATGACGATCCGAGCTACCACAACATAGATCGGGTTCAAATAATCACACAAATCAATTACTACAAGATTTACACAACATATGAGCTTTTAACCAACATTTTTAGTGTTTTTAAGTAGACTTTTGTGTGTCACCTTGTATGTTTACGAGTTTTAACCGTTACATATCATATTAACCACTTTAAAATAGTTCGAGAAGGTGATTTAAGCAACTTACTACTAGCTCGAGGCTAGGGAAGAATCTAAGCGCAAAATGAGTGGATAAAAGCAATGTAGTGAGGTCCTTCGCCTTCCGATTGCACCAAGGTTCCTTATACGCGATCCTTAATACTTGTATGAGCTTGGAAAGGCAAGATCAAAACTCGAAAATGATGGATGGGGGTGGGGTGTGTTCGGCCGAGAGCTCTAGGAGAGGGAGAGAGTGTGTGTGAGTTGTGGTGTTAAGTGTGTGTTATGTTGGATTAAGCTCATTACTTATAGACAAAGATTAGGTTATGGTCCAAAGGATTTTGTGTCATTTAGATACTAAACATATGGATTAAAATAATAATTTGGAGGACAAAGTAATTAAGTAGCAGTTCATCAGTAATTTCAAACAAGCACAGTAATTAAGCAGTAATTAATTATTAATTAAGACGTACGGATACCTGGTTTGGTGAGGGTTGTCACCTTCTCGCCCCGTTAGAAAAATTTCATCAAGAAATTTTAAGTTCTGCTTGTAGATGCAGGGTTCTTAGGAAATAGGTGGGGGTATTTCTCTTTCATCCGGTCCTCACGCTCCCAGGTGTATTCAGGACCATGTCTGGCATTCCAACGAACTTTGACGAGTTTGACACTGCTCCGGCGGGTCTTGTTTACTTTCCAATCCGTAACCTCAACCGGTTCTTCAACGAAATGGAGCGTGTCGTCAACATGAATCTCGTCAATGGGAATGGCAATGGTATCTTGAGTTGGACTTTTCTTCAGGTTGGATACATGAAATGTATCGTGAACTGAATGGAGTTCAGCAGGTAAGTCCAGCTTGTATGCTACTAGTCCTATTCTTTCCAGAATTCTGAAAGGACCAATGTAGCGCAGATTTAACTTCCCACGCTTTCCGAAGCGTGCCACACCCTTCCAGGGTGAAACTTTCAATAAAACCATTTCTCCAACTTGAAATTCCAAGTGTTTCCGGTTTGGATCTGCGTAGGCTTTCTGTCTGTGGCGAGCTGCTTCGATGCGTCTTAGAATCTGCGCAATCTTGTCTGTCGTCTCTTGGACGATTTCGGGACCGGCAAGTTGTCTATCACCTGCGTCAGCCCAACATAGAGGTGATCGACACTTGCGTCCGTAAAGAGCTTCGAATGGCGCGACACCAATACTGGTGTGGTAGCTGTTGTTGTATGAAAATTCGACCAAAGGCAAATGCTTGTCCCAGCTACCGCCCAAATCCATAACACACGCTCTCAGCATGTCTTCCAAAGTCTGTATCGTTCGCTCGCTTTAACCGTCAGTTTGCGGATGAAACGCAGTGCTCAGATTTAATTGTGAGCCAAAAGCTTCTTGGAAGGATTGCCATATCCTTGACACAAACCTTCCGTCTCTATCAGAGATGATCGAGAGAGGCACTCCATGGCGCGTAACGATCTCTCTCATGTAAATTTCGGCCAGCTTGCTCGTATTATCCTTCTCTCTGATAGGCAAGAAGTGTGCTGACTTTGTCAATGGATCCACTATTACCCAAATAGTGTCATGGCCTCTTGGCGTTCTTGGCAACTTCGTAATAAAATCCATGGAGATTTGTTTCCATTTCCACTTGGGAATCTTAGGTTGTTGCAGAAGTCCCGAAGGCTTCTGATATTCCGCTTTCACCTTAGCGCATGTTAAACATTTGCTCACATAAACAGCAACATCGCCTTTCATCCTAGGCCACCAATAGTAATCCTTGAGATCTTGGTACATCTTATCCGCTCCTGGATGGATAGAGTACCGCGATTTGTGAGCTTCATCAAAAATAACTTTCCTTAAACCTCCAAACAAAGGAACCCAAATCCTTTTCTCAAAACATAACGTTCCTTCCTCGTTTGGCACCAAAAGCTTCTCCATCCCACGGAGGTATTCTTCTTCAAGGTTTCCTTCCTTGAGAGCCTCTTTCTGCGCGGCACGAATGCGCAAGGAAAGATCGGTTTGGATAATCATTTCTAAAGCCCTAACCCTTATGGGCTTGATCCTCTCCTTTCGACTTAGGGCATCGGCGATCACATTCGCCTTCCCTGGATGATACTTTATCTCGCAGTCGTAATCGTTTAACAACTCAACCCATCGTCTTTGCCTCATATTCAGCTCCTTCTGGTTGAATATGTGTTGTAGGCTCTTGTGATCTGTAAAAATTGTACACTTCGTACCATATAGGTAGTGTCTCCAGATCTTTAATGCAATTATCACTGCGCCTAGCTCCAAATCATGTGTGGTATAGTTCTTTTCGTGCACTTTCAATTGGCGTGATGCGTAAGCAATAACCTTTTGGCGTTGCATCAACACACAACCCAATCCTTGACGCGAAGCATCACAGTATACCATAAAATCATCTGTACCTTCCGGTAGTGCTAAGATTGGCGCATTGCAGAGCTTATCCTTCAATATCTGGAATGCTTCTTCCTGTTTGATTCCCCAATCAAACTTCTTATCTTTCTACGTGAGGAGCGTCAATGGTTGAGCGATCTTTGAAAAATCCTCAATGAACCTTCGATAGTAGCCAGCCAAACCCAAGAATTGTCGAATCTCGGTTGGCATCTTAGGCGTTTCCCAATTCTTGATCGCTTCGATCTTTGTGGGATCAACATGGATTCCATTTCCATTAACCACATGTCCAAGAAATTGGACTTCACATAGCCAAAATTCGCACTTAGAGAATTTGGCATACAGCTGTTCTTTCTTCAGCAACTCCAAAATAGCTCTTAAATGCTGTTCGTGCTCAGCCTTTGTCCTTGAATAAATCAAGATGTCGTCGATAAACACAATCACGAACTTGTCCAAGTACGGCTTGCAAACTCTATTCATCAAGTCCATAAAAACTGCAGGTGCGTTTGTCAAACCAAACGGCATAACTAGGAACTCGTAGTGTCCATAACGAGTTCTGAAGGCTGTCTTCGGGATACTCTCCTCTTGTATCCTTAACTGATGGTATCCAGATCGCAAGTCGATCTTTGAGTAAAAGCTTGAGCCTTGCAGTTGGTCAAACAGATCATCAATCCTTGGCAGAGGGTATCTATTCTTGATCGTCAGCTTGTTCAGCTCCCGGTAGTCTATGCACATTCGAAAACTACCGTCCTTCTTCTTGACAAACAGAACTGGAGCTCCCCAAGGCGAGAAGCTTGGTCGGATAAATCCCTTGTCTAACAACTCTTGAAGTTGTGTTGACAGTTCCTTCATCTCAGACGGAGCAAGTCTATAAGGTGCCTTAGCCACAGGCGCGGCGCCTGGAACTAAATCGATGTGAAACTCTACTTGCCTCTGAGGTGGCAGTCCAGGTAAGTCCTCTGGGAAGACTTCTGGATATTCCCTCACGACAGGGATGTCTTCTATTCTTGGCTCAGCAGCCTTCTTATCCACAATGTGTGCCAGGAAGGCAACACATCCCTTTTGCAAACACTTTCGCGCTTTCAGGCAGCTGATAATTCTTAACGGCGTATCACGCTTCTCCCCGTGAACCACAATTGTTTCGCCATCTTCGGTTGGGATACGAACGACCTTTTCGTGACAAACTATCTCAGCCTTGTTGCCTGATAACCAATCCATTCCTACCACCACGTCGAAGCTTCCCAACTGGACTGGTAGTAGATCCAGAGCAAACTCGCGCTCTCCCAATTCGATCACACAACCTTTGATCACTTCATTAGCTTCTACTAACTTCCCATTAGCCAATTCGATTGAGTACGGAATATCTAATTTACTAGCGGCTAAACCAAGCATATTCTTAAACTCTAACGACACGAAGCTATAATCGGCACCAGTATCAAATAAGACGGATGCATAGCGTTGGTTTACAGATAACGTACCAGTGACAACATTGGGATCCTGGCGCGCCTCCCTTACTTCAATATGAAACACTCTTCCATGGGCTTGGTTTAACTCTGGCCAGTTCCTTTTAAAATGCCCAATATCTCCACAGTTAAAGCATCCAAGTCTTTGCCCGTTTCCACCAGCTTGATCATTCCTCTGGTTACGATTCACGGCGCCCGCTTGATTAGCATTGTTGCCTCGATTCCCGTTTCCTCCATTGTTCCCCTGTGGGCGATTCCCAATACCACCACGGTTATTATTTCTATTCCCAAATCCTCCTTGGCCTCCCCGGCCAGCACTAGCCCAACAGGAATCCTTCAAGTGACCAGTTTTTCCACAAGCTTCACATACTTTTGGCCCGCATCGGCCAGAATGGTGACGTTGGCAGGTGTTGCACTTGGATTGGGTGCCCATATATCCTTTTCCTTTCTTCCCACTACCAACTGTAGCCTGAGCTGGCGCGTTTGGCTCTCCTTTCTTAACAATCACACTGGCGCCTTGTTTAAAGTTCGAGAACTTTCGTTTGTTACCTCCGGATGACTCGACGTGAGTCTCTTTCTTCTTTGTCTCGATCTCACCAAACTTATTCAGGCGGATAGCCTCCTCTGTGAGAGCTACGCTCAAATCGATTGCCTCAGTAATTGTCGCAGGCTTGGATGAGGTCACCATGCTTATGATTTGAGGAGCCAATCCCCAAATGAAACGTTCAATCCGCTTGAACTCCGGAGTGACCATGTAGGGTACCACATGCGATAAGTCATGGAACCTTTGAACGTATTCTGCGATCTTTGGACCTTCCATTTTCAAATGCCAGAACTCAGTTTCCAATCTTTGGATTTCCGCGCGAGAGCAGTACTTTTTGCGCATGAGTTCCTTCAGTTCGGTCCAGGTTAGCGCGTAGGCAGCAGCTTCACCAAGTGTCTGTACTTGCAGATTCCACCAAGATAGGGCTCCATCCAAAAATAGCCCCGAAATGTAGGTGACTTGCTGGTCTGGTGCACATTTGCTCATGCGGAGAACAGATTCAGTTTTCTCAGCCCAACGAACAAAGGCGACAGCACCTCCTGTGCCATCAAAGTTGACCGGTTTGCAGTCTAGAAACTGCTTGTAGGTGCACCCTGCACATACATTAGAACATGTGATCGGCATTAGCATCATTGCTATAGATATCCAATTAGGTCATGGTATGTCTAAATGACTTAGTATTACCATGAGGTGGATTATTGTTGCCATTGTTGTTTGAGCTGCTTCCGCTGGGTCCTCCCTGCGAGGCGGCGTATTGCGCGATGGCAGCAGCGATGACTTGTTGGAGTTCTGCCTCATTGGTAGGCAACGGCGTTTGACGTCTCGGCGGCATCTTCTAAAAGATGGGTTTAGGTCGGTCAGGCCATAATAAAGATCCCATGTTATAATACATACGCTTTATTATGATAGTAATAGTACATAACATCTCATGTTATAATCATATCAATCACACAACATCCCATGTCACAAACATTAATCACACAACATCTCATGTCATAGAATATAAGTAACCAAATCAAGCATCAAATATGATGAGAATACTGCGATTGCCATATATTGAGACCACATAGTAAGCGTACAAGTACATCACAGTGTCATACAACATCAGTCGACTAAGGGCTACATCACCCTAGTCCAAAAACTATATCAAATCAGTGTCAATACATCAAATACATGTCAACAAAAGTCAGAATCATAATGTAGTCTCCAAAAATGCTGTGCAGTCTAAAGCATTCGCCGTCTTCTCACCAACGTCTACCCATACGGTACTGAAGAGCTCTACACGGATGGCGGTGGAGGAGGGGGAAAGTGAGTGTAAAACAAGCGACGCAAATGGAGCCAGTCCTCCTCCATGGCTCTCTGGGTACGCAACCAAGAAGCAACCTGCTGCTCAAGTGCCAAAAGGCGTGCAGCATAGTCTGGTGGTAAAGGTCGAGAGGGCTGCAAAGGAGAGTGGGTCTGACCCTGGCACTGACACGGCGGCGGCTGGGCTCTCTCAAGCTCCTAAATGCGCTGCGTGTGTGCCTCGTGCTGGGCGACAAAAGACATCAAAATGTCCTCAATAGTATACCCCATATGGAAAGAATGGTAGGGGTCGGTCGGTGGCATAACAGAAGGTGACGTCCATAGAAACGGCTCACTAGCTGGATCAAAAGGTGCCACATGAAATGGAGAAACAGGGGGAAAAGTAGCAGACGGTGGTATAGCAGGGATAGGTACCGGTACATGTCCAAAAGGGTGAGCCGAAGAACCCTCCAGCTCCCGTGACGCGACGCCGACCTGGAGAGGGTACTGGGCAAAAGAGAAATCAACGTGACGGGTATCAGTGGTATGAGGAGGAATAGGTGGAACCTCATCATCAGCAGGAATCCACCCACACTGGGCGTGCTCATCTCGTGGGTCAATCTGTGCCTCAAAAAGTGCTCGATCAAACTGAACTGGTATAGGATCAAGGTGAGGTGCAACAAGAGGGTCAACTGGTGCATCAGCAATAAGTGGAGGATCAACATGATCAGCAGCAATAACGTGATCGCCCTCCAACAACGGGGCATCCACCGGGTGATCATCAATAGGTAGGTCAGCAATCACAGGCTCAAAAGGCATGCCAGCATGAGCAGGGTCATGCTCAAGCACTGGGTCAGGAGCAGGGTCTAGTGGTTGCTCGGGATCAACGAAGGCCATCTCAAAATCAAACTCAGGGTCGATGGGATCAACTGGGTCAACTGGGTCGACTGGATCCTCCATAGGCTGATCCATGGGTATAAACTCTATATCCTCATATGGGTCGAATCCTGGGGGAAAGACAGGATCGGAATCCTCCAAATCATCGTGGTCAAAAGCAAAACTAGGAATAGGGGCAACAGAGGATGCCTGGTCGGGATCTGATCCAGGAGAAAAGTGCTGCGCACTCTGAGTGTGTTGTAACACCTGTGCCTCCATGACCATCAAACAAATACCGAACCAATGAAATATTATATTTCATACTTGGGATTTGTAAAAATATGTGTATCATTTGCACATATCAATTTTTGTTCAATTCCAAACTCTAAATCGCTTTCTGGAAGGTTATACGCGCACCGATGCGTAAATATAACCAGTTTAATGCAACAAACACTACGGAATAGTGACATAGGCTTAACATACCTTAAATAACCTTTACATAACTTAGAAATAAGTTTTGAAGGCTTTGGTTTGGCAAAAACAAGTTAATTCGCTTACAGGGACTAAACTTGACAAACTGCGAAAGTATGCCAATTTGAACTGTAACAGACATTCCGGAACATGACCATAAGTTAAACACACCTTAAATATCCTTTATATAGCTTAGAAATAGGCTTTGAGGGGTTCGGTGTGCTAAAATAAACTTTTGGCTCATTCAGGTACTAAAAGCGTCAAAAAGTGCACAAGTTTGCATTTTCGTGCATAACTTACGTTCTGAATACATCCGGACATCCAAAAATTTATGTAAGCACTAAAATATTTTATTTTAGTGTTTGGCATAAGAAAAATCCATTCGTCACACCATTTGGATCATTTTTCACGCTTATGCGCATTCCGTCGTAATTAACCGAACAACGTAACTGTACGGCTAAACGAACCGACACCCGAGATATTTTTGAACACATTTTAAGTTCCCTATACTTTAAATTCATTTTAGAGCTTTGAAATGGGGTTAACAAGGCTTAAACGTGTCAAAAAAACGCATCGAAAACCAAGTTTTGAGGTTGCAGGGACTGAAACTGTAAATCTGCCAAACTAGGTCCGTAAACAGGGGCCAGATGCAGCAAAACGTTTTTTTTTCATCTTTTAACAGCCCTTAACACTCTCCAAAGGTCAAGTTCCAAGTGTCAAACTCTTATGGTGAGTGGCCTTTTTGGGTACCATAAGGTTCCGACACATGTACGGATGAGATTAAGGCACGTATTTCGACAAACGATCCTAATGGTGGACCATTCACTATAAATACCCCTTGCCATCCAACCTCTAAACTCACTAGAATCTGATCTCAAATGCTCTAAGTTGAAACCTTTGTTTCATACCTGAGCTATTTTGATCTAGATTAGCATTCGGGGACCCTACGTGAGTATTCTTTCGTTCTTTTATTGCTTTTCGAGTCTGAAAGTCAAACTTTGTTTGACTTTCTGCATTGACCAGCTTATGGTCAATGCGAATTTCGTTTGAACTTCGCAACATGATTGTAATCACGATGGTTATAGTCCTTTGTGACTATACCTACTGATTACCACGTTATCTAGGCTCAGTGACGAGCCGTAGTTTCGGTCAAAATACGTATTCTTGCGTATTTTGTAACCAAACTACTTATGGGTATCAAAACCGTTTGTTTTGATACCAAACCTGTTTTCTAAACTTAGTTAAGCATGTTTTAACATACTTAGCTCGTCACTTTTAGTTTAGTGCTTATATAGGGTCGTAAGGTAAGCGATTTAAACAATCGCTTATACTTTCGAACCCGACCCGTTTGGTCGATCATTAGGATCTGACCAAGCACATTAGGTGACCATAGTATAGAGGGAATAACCTTCCGAGGTTATACCTTATGGTCGCTTCGTTTAAGTAGTTGTATGATAGGTAGCTTATATGCCTTAGGTAAATTACCAAAATGCCCTTTTGACGCCAAAATTCATTTTAAGCATATGTAACATAACTTTTGACATCTAAACTGATTTGACAACAATATTAGACATGTTAAGGCATATGTTACTTGTCATAGGACTAGTTAGGCGGTCCGAACGCGTTTTACGCGAACGACGCGTTAAAGTAGCATAAGCTACCTAAACGGGTCGTAATGGGTCGTAAGCACTTAGGTTAGGTTTCATTTAGTATGTAGGCTTTGTTAAACCATACTACATGAGTTCCCATACTCATTTGGTTTACGAGCCCTCATTCTATCCGATCTTCCGATTTAGGTCCGGTTTATTAATGTAGTTACCTATATTAGGTGCCGTTTGATATTCCGAGATCTCTAGCATTGCTTGGTTGTTATCTTAGGACTTCTGAGCAATCTCAATTTGGTTTGTTTAAACTATACTATACATTCATTAACACCGATCACCAAGTTTACAAAACATAACTTTGATTTAAACCAAGTTTTACTTCAATACTTTGTTTTGTGCATTTCATCTATGGTTTAGTTGATGCATTTCACTAGCCATACATAAACATTTGTTACACATTACTTGACTACTTTTGGACTATCAACATTTGACATGGTTTATACAAGGACTTTTGACAATTGGTTTAAACATAGACATCTTATATTGGTGGTTTGGTTTGAGTAAGTGATTTAAGTAACGAGGCGTGTGTAATATGATACAAGCATGGTGGATACGCCGCTGGTACTTCCTATATATAAGTGATTGTATGGTATTACATATCGTTGCGTTATTTGAAATCATTTCAATTTAGACATATAACATTTTATACAAATAACATACTTTTCACAATACATTGTTTTACAAACAACTTAACTTATACAAACTCATTTTTACATGGTTATTCATTTAACCATGCATTATTCTCTTATTTATACGTATCATCTGAACTTATTGTTTTTCAAATGATTTACAAAGACAAAGCAAATTACAAGGTTCATGACTAAACATTTTCTTAAACAGATGTCATGAATCTTATTTTCACAAAACCTATGTACTCGCCGGCATTTTTATGCTGACGTACCTATTTTCACATGTGTTTCAGGAAATGAAGCATAGGATTGATCAAGATACACTTAGGCGGGCATGGGCCTTAGTGACAATAAAAGATGCAAGACTAGTTATTTTGTTATGTTTCTTTGATTGTCAAGACATTGTAACTCTTTTAATCAATAAAACAATATTTCAAGTTCCATGTGTTATGAAACAATGATTCTGTTACAACACTCCCCGATGTTTCGGCCACGTTTTGTAGGTTCTACGTGGTCGGGGTGTGACATGTGTGAAGGTGCGGAGGCCACAGACTCGAAAGAGTCTGGGACCAGAGAGTGAGCAGGTGACTCCTCGGCGGGAGCATCTGCGATCATCAAGAGATCTCCAGCAGGAAGAAGGGCCTCGCCCTGAACATCATCCTCTAAGGGCTCGTCATCAAACAGATCGACGTCGTCATCATCGTCGGCGTCGAGAAGCAAATCGTAAGCAGGATATGAAGCAAGTGGTATGGGAGCAGGGATCTCTACTAACGGTAGGTCCCCGGCCAAAGGGCCATCAGCGAGCTCATCAGCACCATCAGGTAAAGCGAAGGGCTGAAAGTCATCCTCGTCCGTGCTAGTAACGTCGGATGTGTGGACCTCGTGCTCTGAAGACTCTAGGTCGTCTGATACTATAGGTCTAGGTCCTGTGGTGTCTGAGTCACCTGTGCCAGAGGTGTCCATGGTGTCTGTAACATAAATACAAACATGCACAAACAGTCAATCATACAATCAAATAATCACATAAGTCACCAAGTAAGTATTCAAATAATTCTCCCAGTCCCACTAGCCTCCCAGCCTCTCAGACTGCTCTTCCTAGTCCCACTAGCCAATTCTCCTAGTCCCACTAGCCAATTCTCCTAGTCCCACTAGCCAATTCTCCTAGTCACACTAGCCAATTCTCCTAGTCCCACTAGCCAATTACCTCGATCTCCCAGACCGAGCCTCGGCCTCCAAGACCGAGCCTCAGCCTCCAAGACTGAGCCTATAAATAATAAATAAAATGTGCTCAACATTTGTTTCTAAAAGTTTTGGATCTGGACTTAAGTGGTATGCAGTAAAAATGTTTTCGTGAGAGCCCTAGTGATCATAGTCTAGACTCGAGAAGGAATCCTAGTTCGCTATGATCAGAGCTCTGATACCAAGCTGTCACACCCTGGCTTTGCGGAAGCGTGGTTAATTTGGTGTGACTTCTTAATACCATAGCTTAACCATAACAAAGCTATATGAAATAAAATCATGCAAGATCATCCATAGATTTAAGTTTTAAAACTGAAGTAACATAACATTGTCTTAGGGACTTACAACATCATAACATAAAATATTGTTTTGAAAGACATAAACATCAACATGAATAAAACGCAGTTTAAGATTTGTGACTCGTCCAGGAAAAAGTCACATTTCCTAAACCGGGATGACCTCGGAACCCATATGCAGCGGGAAAACATAACATACCGCGCCAGATCTTTAATTCCCTGAAATACATGTAAATTGAAAAATCAACAATAATGTTGAACGAGTTCATGTGTAAGTGAGTATGTAAAACACTTGTAAGTATAAAAATCCCTTGTATGTAGCAAATAAGGAAAAAGAGATCACCAATGGCTTGCAAGACCATTGATATGTGTGAAGTGCAAGTAGGAAGACTCAAACCTAGCAGATTTCGCGTTGGGTACAAAATCACCCCGAGGTCCGTTCTGGTTGGGCCTGGGGTTGGGCTCGCTACACCCAGATAGATCTACCGCTTACGTCCCTCGGTCCTACAATGAGGATTAATGGCCTCCAGTTTCTGCCTACCCACTCACATGATCTAAGTAGTAAACCTCCTTACGCTAACCATACCATGTATAAAGTACTTGTAATCAAAGTAACATGTATTTCACCCCCGTAGTTTAGAAAACTGAAAACAGTTAAGAGAAAAGGGGGACATGAACTCACAGTGGTGCGTCTCTACCAAGTATGTCTCCTGATCAAGCAGCAGTGTGACGACCTACACGTACTAATTCTATTAGACGGACGGCCGTGCCTTAGCTTTATGGTTTAAGTTGTTGGGAAATAGTTAGACAACTATTTCGTGTTTGCATTCTGTATATACTTGGTAGTTATTTTCCTTCCCAAGGATGGGGGATTTAATACATGTGTTTTCGAAATATATTATTAAGTCTCACTTAAAATATATTTTATTTCTAACTCCAAAATATGAATATTCTTCTCAAAAATATTATATTTTCTATTACATAACTTTTCCAAAATAATACCTTGACAAAAATACGCGTTAAGTCATATTTTCTCAAAATGCGTAAGTTACGTTTTAACGATAGAGTGGTAATAATAATTACCGGTGTAACTTATATATTTATCGTCGAGGCGTTCGTATTATTTTGGATCCATTAACATTTGATAGAATTATTTTTACCCTAAAAATAATACTAGTATTTTCACAAAATAATCATAAACACATGACAAGTGTCGTTAAGAAAAATATATACTAAATATATATTTACCAAGTTTTATTTTGTGAAATCCCACCTCCGATGTTTTGTAAATATAGTCGTGGCGAAACTTATATTTTGAAAACATGTCGAAAAGTATTTCTAACACTTATAGTGAAAATATTTCCAAGTGTTAGGTTTTTGGAAAAATTTCGCCAGAGTTTCCTCTGTAACTGGAGGTGGCCACGCTTTCAAGCGTATCATTTTCTTTTATAAATCAAACCAACAATTTCCTTATTCAACCATAAGCATTATTCAAACCATCAAACTAGTTAATAAACATGTAATTTGCAAGGATCTCATGAACTTGTAGTTTTCTAATATTATGAAGTAAATCCCATTACTTTTAGTGGATCTTTATATAAAGCAATACGATTTTGTAAAAGTCTTGTTTTTAAAGAAATTCCATCTTTACAACTTCTTGTCAACTTTTACAAAAATAGTTATTTTGTCGAAACTTTGTGCTACACAAGTGTTTACACACTTGTGTGTTCTAAAAACCATTCGTGTTAGTGTAAGATCCGTCTTTAGAAAACATGATTTCTTTGATACTTGGTTCTTTGAAAATACCGCTTGTAGATCCGTAGATCTACTAGTTTTAAACACTATTTCACAAGTAAAATCGCTTTTACCCAAGTTCATGATTCGTGTGTGGTAGAGTTTCATCCTTTAACCCTCGTTACTTCCAAAACAACCTTATGTCATGATCCAAGGTCATGACCAATCCGGGTTAAATGACGATCCGAGCTACCACAACATAGATCGGGTTCAAATAATCACACAAATCAATTACTACAAGATTTACACAACATATGAGCTTTTAACCAACATTTTTAGTGTTTTTAAGTAGACTTTTGTGTGTCACCTTGTATGTTTACGAGTTTTAACCGTTACATATCATATTAACCACTTTAAAATAGTTCGAGAAGGTGATTTAAGCAACTTACTACTAGCTCGAGGCTAGGGAAGAATCTAAGCGCAAAATGAGTGGATAAAAGCAATGTAGTGAGGTCCTTCGCCTTCCGATTGCACCAAGGTTCCTTATACGCGATCCTTAATACTTGTATGAGCTTGGAAAGGCAAGATCAAAACTCGAAAATGATGGATGGGGGTGGGGTGTGTTCGGCCGAGAGCTTTAGGAGAGGGAGAGAGTGTGTGTGAGTTGTGGTGTTAAGTGTGTGTTATGTTGGATTAAGCTCATTACTTATAGACAAAGATTAGGTTATGGTCCAAAGGATTTTGTGTCATTTAGATACTAAACATATGGATTAAAATAATAATTTGGAGGACAAAGTATGTCCCCCCTCTTGGGGACGGTTGGTTAAGGGGGGGGGGGGTAGCTAGTTCGATTCCAACTAGACACCAAGTATTAGTTAGGTTAATCTAGTTAAGTTAAGTGATTAACCCGGTTAGTAG
Organism: Helianthus tuberosus; assembly: GCA_030545235.1. Taxonomy (NCBI): domain Eukaryota; kingdom Viridiplantae; phylum Streptophyta; class Magnoliopsida; order Asterales; family Asteraceae; genus Helianthus; species Helianthus tuberosus. The sequence goes on from JARYGA010054980.1 coordinate 26,931, forward strand.
TGTGTTGTGCTCTACAGTGGGTGTTAGGGTATTCAGGGACCCTAACTGGCTCAGAAAAAGATAAATAATGTTATTAACAATATTTTCATGTTCCGGGTATAGTCCGGTTGTTCGGTTGGATAGAGATCCGTTAAAGTGCTTAGCAAAGCTTTAAAGTGTCGTTGTTATTATTTTTAGTGACACAACTTATTCCTCCAAAGTGTCAGGAATATTTTCCTCATGTTTTGGCACTTTATTAGGTAGCTAAATGCTGAATTATTATGCAAAGTGCTGAATTCTTGTGCTTAGAGCACGTTTTAGGCACATCCAGTCATTGTAACTTATTCCTAGAGACGCAGTTCTACAACCCCTTGTATTCCTACACTCACCACTAGTGTAGCAAAATATTCTTGGCTCAAACAGGCCTTAGAGGCAGTGTCTGCCTGATGCTGGCTTATCAGCATATTCAATAGGTTATCCGTTTATAGTGCTACTGTGCTTTTTGTGCATCATGTTTGTCACTAAGGTTCAGCATGTAAATAATGTAGTGACGATAAGTAAAGTATGATGCAGGTATATGCATGTATCAGAAATCAAGTAGCAGTTCATCAGTAATTTCAAACAAGCACAGTAATTAAGCAGTAATTAATTATTAATTAAGACGTACGGATACCTGGTTTAGTGAGGGTTGTCACAGCTCGGTAGTAGGTAGTGGTACCATAGGACTTGACAAATCCCATTCCTGAAATCTCAGGTTTGTTTGGAATGGAAGGAATGACCGAATCTGAATACATTTTTTGATAACCTTTACTAAAAGGGTTATCCGACTGTCGCAAGGCTTGGATGTATGAATTTTCACAATACCGCATAGATGTTTATATCAGTATAGCATGCATTTATTACACCAAACATAACTTTGATTTAAACCATGTTTTACTTCAATACCTTGTTTTTGTGCATTTTACATATGGTTTAGTTTATATATTTCACTTACCATACATAAACATTTTTACATTTACATACACAATTCATGATTTACATTAGACATAAACATTAGACATAGACATTAGACATGGTTTTCACATAAACATTTTGACATTTGATTATACATAAACATTTTACTTTGGTGGTTTGGTTTGAGTAAGTGATTTAAGTAACGAGGCGTGTGTAATATGATACAAGCATGGTGGATACACCGCTGGTACTTCCTATATATAAGTATTTGTATGGTATTACATATCGTAGCGTTATTTGAATCATTTCAATTTGAGACATATAACATTTTATACAATTAACATACTTTTCACAAGACATTGTTTTACAAACAACTTATCTTATACAAACTCATTTTACTTGGTTATTCATTTAACCATACATTATTCTCTTATTTATACATATCATCTGAACTTATTGTTTTTCAAACGATTTACAAAACAAATCAATTTACAAGGTTCATGACTTACTTTTGCTAAACAAATTTTTTTCTAAACTTACAAGTCATGAATCCTATTTTCACAAAACCTATGTATCTCACAGGCATTTTTATGCTGACGTACCTATTTTCACATGTGTTTCAGGATATGATGCATAGGATTTATCAAGATACACTTAGGCGGACTTGGGCCTTAGTGACAATAAAAGATGCAAGACTAGTTATTTATGTTATGTTTCTTTGATTGTCAAGACATTGTAACTCTTTTATTTAATAAAACAATATTTCAATTTCCATGTGTTATGAAACAATGATTCTGTTACAACACTCCCCGACATTTCCGCCACGTTTTGTTGTTTTACGTGGTCGGGGTGTGACAGAAAAGTTGGTATCAGAGCCCATGGTTATAGGGAATCAGGTTATTAGTAATGCTTTGACCTAGTCTATAACCTTCCTAGGACCCTAACGTGAGTTTACTTGCGTTTAGTCATAAAACAATACTGTCACATATCCTTAGGCGACAACCACAACAAGAACACAAATTTCAAAACCGCTTCGAAAACTAATCATCTGTTCTAGGATGATTGATTACTAGGTTTTGAACCCTCTATTGTAAGGTTTTGAACCCTCTGTTATAAGGTTTTGAACCCTCTATTGTAAGGTTTTGAACCCTCTGTTATAAGGTTTTGAACCCTCTAAGTTTTTCAAATCTCGTCAAAGTTTGGGTCTTATAATGTGAACACGTGCAAACTGGAAGAGTGAATGCCTGTACCCTGAGTTTTCTGTCAAAGGCTAGAGTGTTCGTACAAATCCGTAGTATCGGACCAGTTACTCTTACCTGGGAACTCTTGGGGTGAGTGTTCACTTATAGGCGAGCATGTCTTCAGCGATACATTAATATGACCCGCTTACTTTGATTAGTCACCATCTCATTTATTTGCCTTAGGTAACAAACAAATGATCGCAATTTCTATGCGTTGTCATTTTGTTTTATTTGCCGATAACCTTTCACCTGTTTCTCCCTATGTCTTTCATTTCCTTCTAGAATGTCTCTTCCTCTCAGCAACGGTCAAATGTCCGAGCGAACAGCCAAATTTGCCCAGCGATTAGGCGAAGTGATTCTGAAGACTGTGGATTTTGGCATTGCCATGTATTGTCTCTAGGATGAAGCCACTCAGGAGTCACCAAAGGAGACAGAGGCCAAGCCTTCACCAAAATCAAGGAAGCGTAAGGCTTCCAGGAAACCCGCAGCAGTTACACCTAATCAAGCGGGACCTAGCCAAGAAACCAATCAAGGAATCAAAGACCATGGATGAACAGACTGGATCCCCTAAGAAGTCAAAGAAGCGAAAGGCTTCTCAGAACTTCTCCGTGGTCGCTCACAATGGTCAAGCCTTCCCCAACCGACCAGCTCAACCCCCTGCTAGGAAGCCATACAATGGAACTGCACCCTTGTGCAACCAATGTAACCTTCATTATCACACTAGTGTGAAGTGCCGCAAATGCCAAATTTGTGGACTTATAGGTCACACAGCAAGGGTTTGCTCAACTGCAGCTGTACCAAATCAAACAGGACCCATCCGGGTGGCAACACCACCTGCTAAGAAGCAATACAAGGGAACGGCACCAATATGCGACAAATGTAATGGGCATCACCAAGCTCACTTACAATGTCGTCTGTGTGTATCATGTGGGCGAATTGGTCACCTGGCAAGTGCTTGTCGATGTAACCCGAACCAAGGCGGTCCAAATCAACCACAAGCCAATCCTGCTTAAGCTCGCTTTCAGCCTGGATCGTGCTACAACTGTGGCAAGATGGGTCATTTCGTGAATAAATGCCCAAAGCTTGCTAAGGCAAATCCAACCCACGGATGAGCAGTTGGCTGATTAGAAGATGTTGTTGTCTTATCCTTTTGTTTCTTCTATTTTTTGTAATGTGAAACAATCTGTTTTGATTATAAATAAATTGTTGTTCACAATTCTGGTATACAAGTGTAGTTACATGAGTAAATGTAAAGAACTTGGTTTTAAAAAGGGAAAAGCTTTTTGATAAAACCAGAATATAACCTGTACAGTGCTCAACGATCCACAACGACGCTTCACTCCACGCGTAAGGCTCAACACTATAGGTGATATGGTTTATATTTATATTATTACCTACTTGCTAGTTACATAGAACTTTGCTTATGGTATGCTTAGATGAACGTAGCAACTATTGATTGAAAACACATGTGTGCTTACTCTCTTCTGTCATCGTACTTTCGCGAACCTCTCTCACTCATGTTTTCCTCTGACATGAAGATCATGAGTGGATGCGTTAACCTAACTCAAGCCCAGTTGGCGGCTTTGATAACGGAGCAAGTTACTACAGCGTTCGCAGCTGCCCAGGCAGGAGGTCAGAACGCTCAGCCACCAGTATGCACATTCAAGACTTTTATGGACTGTCGTCCTAGTACTTTCAGTGGCACTGAAGGGGCCGTTGGACTCCTCCACTGGTTCGAGAAGCTCGAGTCGGTCTTCGAAATGTGTGAATGACCTGAGGATCGTAGGGTGAAGTATGCTACTGGTACTCTTGAAGGGGTAGCGCTCACGTGGTGGAACGCTCAGGTTCAGCTGCTGGGGTTGGTTGCTGCTAATGCCACCCCATGGAATAACTTCAAGGAACTGATCAAGGAAGAGTACTGCAGTCGTGATGACATCCACAAACTAGAGTGGAATTTTTCAATCTGAAGATGACGGGGTCTGATATTGAGGCGTATACTAAGAGGTCGAATGAACTGGCCATCCTATGCCCTACTATGGTGGACCCTCCCATCAAACGTATTGAGCTTTACCTCAAGGGCCTTGTACCCGAGATTCAGAGTCACGTAACTTCGGCTAACCTGGGTACCATTCAACAAATCATCAAGTTGGCTCACCGTCTCACCGACCGGGCAGTGGAACAAAACAGATTACCCAAGCGTATTGGTACTGCTACTACTGATACCCCCAATGATCACAAGCGAAAATGGGATGGAAATTCGGGTAAAGGCTCTACCTCTGTTCAGTCTCAGTCTCAGCAACGAAGGACTGAGAACCATAGAAGCCCTGGTCAGCACTCTTTTGGTAGTCAAGGGCAGGGTGGATATCGAGGAAACCACCCAAAGTGCAACAAATGCAACAGACACCACAGTGGTCAGTGCAACAAGGGACGCTGTCAGAGGTGTCTCAAGATGGGTCATGAAGCCAAGGATTGCAGGAGCCCACGGCCTACGAATCGGAATCGTCAGCAGCAACAGCAAGCACCGCAGAATCAGTAACAGCAACAGGGCAACAAGGGATGCTTTCAGTGCGGTGCTGAAGATCACTTCAAGAGACACTGCCCGCAGTTAAATTAGAATCAGAATCACAACCAAGGAAACGGGAACAACAATGGAGGCAACAATGGAGGCAACAACGGGGGTAACAACAATGGTAACGGAGCAAGGGGTCGTGTGTTCGTGATTGGTCAAGGTGATGCAAGGAACGATCCCAACGTTGTGATGGGTAAGTTTCTTCTGGATGAATTCTTTGCTACTGTTTTATTCGATTCGGGTGCCGATACTAGTTATGTGTCCTTAAAAGTTAGCCAAATGCTTAAGCGCACTCCAACACTCCTGAACACCAAACATGTTGTAGAACTAGCAAACGGTAAAAGTCTTGAAGCCACACACGTAGTTAAAGGTTGTAACCTCGTCTTAGCTGGTCAGACTTTCTCTATCGATCTTATTCCTATCACACTGGGTAGTTTCGACGTCGTTATTGGGATGGATTGGCTATTTCATCATCAAGCGGAGATTGTTTGCAAGGAGAAAATCGTCCGCATTCCTCGTTCTGGCGAAGAACCCCTCGTGATTCACGGCGACAAGAGTGGTGCTGTCGTAGGCATTATCTCCTTCCTTAAGGCCCAGAAGTGTTTGCGAAAGGGCCACACTGCCATTTTGGCACTCGTTACTGACACATCAACGGAAGAGAAGAGAATTTAAGACATTCCTATTGTACGTGACTTTCCTGAGGTATTTCCTGAGGAATTATCTGGTCTTCCGCCTCATCGTCAAGTTGAATTTCAAATCGAGCTAGCTCCTGGAGCAGCGCCCATAGGTCGAGCACCTTATCGTCTAGCTCCATCAGAACTTGAAGAACTGTCCACAAAACTACAAGAACTCTTGGAAAAGGGTTTTATACGTCCTAGCTCTTCGCCATGGGGAGCCCCAGTGTTATTCGTAAAGAAGAAGGATGGTACTTTCAGAATGTGTATTGACTACCGCGAACTCAACAAGGTGACTGTGAAGAATCGTTATCCTCTTCCACGCATTGACGACTTGTTCGACCAGTTGCAAGGGTCGAGCTATTATTCTAAGATTGATTTGAGATCGGGATACCATCAGCTGAGAGTCCGAGATGAGGACGTCTCCAAAACAGCATTCAGAACTCGTTACGGCCATTACGAGTTTCTGGTTATGCCATTCGGGCTGATGAATGCACCAGCGGTCTTCATGGATCTCATGAACCGAGTATGCAAACCTTACCTGGATAAGTTCGTTATTGTGTTCATCGACGATATCCTGATCTATTCTAAGAGTCAGGAGGAATATGAGCAGCATCTACGACTTATGCTGGAACTTCTTCGAAAAGAGCTGTTGTATGTCAAGTTTTCGAAATGTGACTTCTGGCTTCGCGAAGTCCACTTTCTAGGCCATGTGGTAAACAAGGATGGAATTCATGTGGATCCATCTATGGTTGAATCGATCAAGAACTGGCCTGCACCCCGCACACCTACAGAAATCCGCCAATTCTTGGGTTTGGCAGGATATTACAGAAGGTTTATCAAGGATTTCTCAAAGATTGCGCAACCTCTCACTTCACTAACTCAGAAAGGTGTCATCTATCGTTGGGGTGATGCACAGGAGTCCGCATTTCAACACTTAAAAGAAAGACTTTGTAGCGCGCCTATCCTCTCATTGCCTGAAGGCACAGATGATTTTGTGGTTTATTGCGACGCTTCCATCCAAGGACTTGGTTGCGTGTTGATGCAACGTGACAAGGTCATTGCCTACGCATCGCGCCAACTTAAGGTTCATGAAAGGAACTACACTACGCACGACCTGGAATTGGGAGCAGTTGTTTTCGCGCTTAAGATATGGAGACATTACCTGTACGGTACCAAGTGCACCATTTACACCAATCACAGGAGCCTCGAGCATATCTTTAAGAAAAAGGAGTTAAACATGCGACAACGCCGATGGGTCGAGCTCTTGAATGATTACGAATGCGCGATCAGATACCATCCGGGCAAGGCCAATGTTGTGGCCGACGCCCTCAGCCGAAAGGATACTATACCTAAGCGTGTACGTGCTTTACAGCTTACCATCCAATCCAACCTCCCCGCTCAGATTCGCGATGCTCAGGTCGAAGCATTGAAAGCAGAGAACATCAGGGCTGAATCCCTACGAGGATTGAGACAATGGCTAGAACAAAAGGAAAACGGCACCTACTATGTAAACAGACGCATCTGGGTTCCACTGTATGGAGACCTACGCGAGCTTGTGATGGATGAAGCACACAAGTCTCGTTATTCGGTACATCCTGGTTCGGATAAAATGTACCACGACCTCAAGACTACATACTGGTGGCCCGGTATGAAAGCCAGCGTAGAAACCTACGTCAGTAAATGTTTGACTTGGGCTAGGGTTAAGGTCGAATACCAGAAACCATCAGGCCTGCTTCAACAACCGGAGATCCCGAAATGGAAATGGGAGCAAATTTCCATGGATTTCGTTACTGGTCTGCCTAGATCTCAACGCGGAAATGATACCATTTGGGTGATCGTAGATCGACTGACCAAGTCTGCACATTTTCTGGCTATCAAAGAAACGGATAAGTTTTCTACTCTTGCAGACATTTACCTAAAGGAAGTGGTATCAAGGCACGGAGTGCCAACCTCCATCATTTCTGATCGTGACGCGTGTTTTACTTCGGAATTGTGGCAAGCTATGCACAAGTCTTTTGGCTCACGTTTAGATATGAGCACCGCTTATCACCCACAGACGGATGGGCAATCTGAACGCACCATCCAAACCCTTGAAGACATGCTTAGGGCATGTGTATTCGATTTTGTTAATGGCTGGGAAAAGCATCTCCCGCTAGTGGAGTTTTCGTATAACAACAGCTACCACACCAGCATCCAAGCCGCTCCATTCGAGGCATTGTACGGATGCAAATGCCGATCACCTCTCTGTTGGGCAGAAGTTGGTGACAGCCAAATCACTAGCCCAGAACTTGTGGTAGATACCACCGAGAGAATTGCTCAGATACGACAGCGAATGGCGGCAGCTCGTGACCGTCAGAAAAGCTATGCTGATAAGGGAAAAAAACCACTCGAGTTCCAGGTTGGGGATCGAGTGCTACTCAAAGTCTCACCTTGGAAAGGTGTAGTCCGCTTTGGAAAACGAGGCAAGCTATGAAAATAGGTACGTCAGCATAAAGATGCCTGTGAGATACATAGGTTTTATTGATTTGGGATTCATGACATATAAGTTTGAAGAAAAGTGTTTAGCAAAAGTAGTCATGAACCTTATAAAGTGTTTTGTTTTGTAAATCAGATGAAAAGTGATGATAAAGTAGATGATATGTAAAAGAGTAATGTAGGGTTAAATGAATAACCAAGTAAAATGAGTTTGTATAAAATAAGTTGTTTTGTAAAACAATGTCTTGTGAAAAATATGTCATTTGTGTAAAATATATGAGTTCGAATTGAAATGATTTAAATAACACTACGACATGTAATATAATACAAACACTTATATATAGGAAGTACCAGCGGCGTATCCACCATGCTTGTATCATACTAAACACGTCTCGTTACTTAAATCACTTACCAAACAAACCATCAATGTAAAATTGTTTATGTATAGTCAAATGTCAAATGCTTATGTAAAAACCATCAATGTAAATCATGTAATGTATAATTAAAAGTTATGTATGGTAAGTAAAATGAGACTACTTAAACCACAAGTAAAAATGTACAAAACAAAGTATTTGAATAAATAAAAAATTATGCTTTGTAAAATAATGCATGCTTTACTGATACTACCATTTATGCGGTAATGTTAAACGCCTACATCCAAGCCTTGAGACAGACGGATAACCATATAGTGAAGGTTATCAAAGAAATGTTTTCGGAGTCGGTCATTCCTTCCACCCAAACAAACCTAGGGTTTTAGGAACGGGATTTGTCAAGTCCTATGGTACCACTACCTACTACCGAGCGGCATGATCGGTGTTAATGAATGTAATTTTGTCCCGTTAAACAAACCAAATGATATACCAAATGTAAACATGTTTTATGAAAATAATGTACCTAGTATGCTTAAGTGAACATACAAGGTAGAGATGTAAATAATGTGTCCATATGTTACGAGAACATATGCAACAGAGATGCAATGTAAAACAATATGCTAGCATGCCAAGTCATCATACATAGCAGAAAATGTAATGTAAAACATGTACACATAGTGTACTAATGAACATAGCAAGTATAGGATGTAAAAACAATGGAAAGCACGAAAGTAACAAGTAGGCACATGTGTTTCACCCCAAAACAGTTTGAAAACAGTAAAAGAGGGGTCTATGTACTCACCTTTGGGTGCGTTTTTATACGTTAACACAATCCCTCAAATTGTTTATTCGTCCTAAATTAGATAAGAATGATTTAATAATCAAAACTCACAAAAATACCGAAGTTTCTCCGATACTTAGAATTTTCACACAACTTTGAGATTTCTCGAAAAGTTATTATTTTTGATTATTTTGGTGTATTTGTATATATGTACTCGAGCGTAACACACCTAATCTTGTCAACACTAACACATGATCATACACATATTGTAAAACACATAGCACATTGTAACACATAAAATAACCCATGAACAACCCATTCTAGTGTATGTCGAAAAACACTTATTTTTGCGATTCGGTAACATTTTTGGGCGTCGGAAGTTACGTATGACTAACCAATGACCAAGTAAACTTAATATAAGTTAAAATACTTATTTTTATATCAAATATATCAGTTTGGTTACTGATTTAAAACAGTTTTGTAAAAATACTCCGAAAAGGCGATTTTTGACCGTTTTACCGCATAGTTTTGCATCAAACGTTACCCGAACCATCCCAAATCAAAACGACTTGAAATTTTGACACAACCCATGTTATTTACTGAATAAAATAATGGTTATACTCATGATAGTGCAGGTCTTAAACAAAGCACATAAATCATGCAAATTTCACATAATTTACCACTTTTTAAGCTATATGTACAACATGCAAAGCTAGTAAACCTATGTCAAAGTTTCATGCCACTATAATACATCAAATAATATTATTTTTAGTGTTTGTAACCTGATCTAAAACAGTTTTTGTCATATAACCATTTTTCATCATTTCTTGAGCTTTAAATCAACATATTTTCACATGTACAAGTGCCTAAAGCATACTATCTTAACATCAACATTTTATATGGGTTTAGATGCACCATGTGACAACTCGAAATTTAGAACCTTTCCTTGCATCTTGATGTAACATACTTGAACGTTGTGTGACTAGTTGACTTGTTGGTTTAATGAATGTTATGTGACTATGTACTATGCTTATATGTATGCGTGTGATTATGTGAACCGAAACACGAGAACCCAACTCGAGACCACTCGGTCTCGAGTGAATAGTGTAACTATTTGGGCCGGTTGGGCCATTTAATCCATCCGAAACCCATTAGGGTGCATCAACTTGAACTAGTATATAACCTTTGTTGTAGCCAACACTACCATCTTTGGGCAACTTACACACACTCTCCTACACACACACTCTCCCCCTCTCTCACTAAAACCCTAAGTCTCAACATTCTCCTCCTTCTTCTCGGATCAAACCGGTGACCACAAGGAACTCTCGGATCGGCTCACACACACCCATTTGGAAGCTTCATTCGCTACTACTTCACACCTTTGAACCCATACTTGAACTGGTTAGTGATTTCCTTGCAAATATATGTATATACATGATTTGAGTGTTGATTAAGTGATAGATTGCATTATAACTATTGTTCGAGTATGAAGGATGTGTGTGTGAGTTAATGGGTTCTTGATTCACTAGGGAGGCATGCTTAGTTACAACATCTATGATGAACATGATCCCTTTAGTAATAAGTATAGGTTTTTGTATGATAATGAGTAATAAGACATTTGAATGATGAATGTGTGGAAAACTTATGATCATCCGATTTATGTTAGGGGTTATAAGACAAATGTTATTTTGATGATAATATGCAAGATTGTAATGACATACAAGAATGTGTACACATGCTTTAGAACCGAGGAATGTATGCTAGTTGTTAGAAGATAATAATGATTCTTGATGCTAGCTAGAAACCAAATCATGGGTTGTTGCTATTGATAATGTTTTGACCACATGCTAGCATGTTTTCCTCATATAAAATTGATGAACATATTCCCGGATGATGAATTCTGAATTTAATGAAGTAGTGATAAGATGAATATGTGTTAAAGGTTTGAAAACCCTAATGAAGAACTTGTTGAATGTGATATGAATATTTGAAATTTGCTATGTTTGATCCATTGTGGTTAATTGTTAGACAACAAAACATGTTTGAGGATTGTGGTTGGATAGTACATCGTATCATGAAATCGAAATTCTATTGGTTTAGTACATGTGTCGGAAATCAGCAGATGTTCCAGCCGAAACCTTCGGTCTCGACTCGAGACCATGAAGATGACAACTTGAGATCACGGTTTCGACACAAGGTTGCGAGTCGAGAACCTCTAGTCTCGACTCGAGACCACACATTATCAGCACACAAACACCACAACTCGAGACCATGGTTGCGAGTCCGGTTGCGACTCGAGACCGGCTAGTCTCGACTAGTGCATGTATAACTCGAGACCGCACAGTCTCGACTCGAGATCTCTAATCTCGACTCGAGACCATGATCACAGGTTCACTGAATTGGACCTGTTCACTGTTACGGGCTTAGGAGATTGGGCTGGGCTATTGGGCTTTATGTGTTACTGTTGAATGTGTATGTTGTGCATTGGACTGCCATGAGAAACACTTGTTTGCAACATGCTAGTATACATGTAGAATACGTATGTACGTTACTCGGTTTGTATCTGACTCGTATGGTAACCATACTAGGACGTGGTTGACCACTTATAGCTTGACCAACTTTCTGTGTATCTGCCGAGCAAACCAAGGTGAGTTCACACCCTCTACAAAGCATGGGATTCCCTGGATTGGGAATGGGGTTAAGGAACGTGGATTCCTCGTCCTTTCTTGGGTAGGAAAGTATTGATTCAGGAATGTAATTTCCTCGTCCTCATGGACAGATAACTCGTACTAGACCAAAACTCTATCACGAAGTCCCTACTTTTTATATCGATATAATCGCCGGGCCAATGGCGAGCGGGTCATTAGTTAGATAGCGCTATTTAGGTCTGACAAGCCTCACACCGTGCCGCAGAGGACGGGCGTGAACTAATGGATCTGGGCACGTCAATGATGATAGACATTGACAGTTCAGGGCACATAAACATGACTACAGTCAGCAGTCGATATGGTAACGAGTCTAGTGTATACATGGGGTAGCCCCCACGACCGAAATGCCAGATAACTAACATGGGGTAGCCCCCACGGCTGTATTGCCAGGATAAATGGGTAAACAAATCACGTTTTCAACTATGGGGTAACCCCCACGGCAGGATGCCAGATAAAGGAAACTGTTTTCAGAACAACTTAAAACAAACACCCAACCGTGAACTCACTCAACTTGTTGTTGACTCGTTACTACATGCTTTGCAGGTCAATAGGTACTTAGCTGGAGCTTGCATGGGGGAGAGTCGTTGTGGGACATGGACAGCTGTGTGCCATGTTAAACTTTGAAACAATTAAACTTATGTTTTGGTTTTAAACGTTATGCTTCTGCTTGCAACTTAAACTATGTTTTGTTTGGATATCAATCGTATTGGGTGAACTTTTATGATTACTTACTTGCTTGTTCAATATGATTGGTGGCCGGATCCTGGTCAGTCACGCCCCCAAGCGGTGATACTCCGCAGGTGGATTTTGGGGTGTGACAGATTGGTATCAGAGCCATTGGTTATAGAGAACTTGGTTTTAATAAAGGGAAAAAGTTTTATTAAAATCAGACTATAACCTGTACAGTGCTCTACGATCCACAACGACGCTTCACTCCACATGCAAGGGTCGACATACTAGGTGATATGATCTATGCATATATTGCCTACTTGTTAGTTACATAGTACGTTGCTCATGGTATGCTTGGTTAGTATAACTACTGTTGCTTGAACACGTGTGAGCTTACTCTCTTCTGACATCGTATTTTCGCGAACCCCTCTCACTCGTGTTCCTCTTGATGTGAAGATCATGTCTGGACGCGTTAACCTGACTCAAGCCCAGTTGACGGCTCTGATTAACGAACGAGTTGCTGCGGCACTTGCAGCTGCACACGCAGGAGGTATATCCTGCAGTTTAAACTCATTCTAGGATCTTTAGATCCTACTCTCGTGAACCAACTTTTGTGTTAAACTCTGTCTTTTCTTTCGCCCACACTAGGTCAACACGCTCAGCCACCCGTGTGCACTTTTAAAACTTTTATGGACTGCCGACCCACTACTTTTAGCGGCACTGAAGGAGCGGTAGGTCTCCTCCACCGGTTTGAGAAACTAGAATCAGTCTTCAAAATGTGTGAATGCCCTGAGGCGCGCAGGGTGAAGTATGCTACCGGTACTCTCGAGGGTTTAGCCCTCACATGGTGGAACGCTCAGGTTCAAATGCTGGGGTTGGTTGCAGCCAACGCCACACCATGGGAAACCTTTAAAGAGATGATCAAGGAAGAATACTGCAGTCGTGATGAGATTCACAAACAGGAAGTAGAGTTTTTCAACCTCAAGATGACGGGGTCAGAGATTGAAGCTTATGTGAAGAGATCGAACGAACTGGCAATTCTGTGCCCTACGATGGTGGATCCTCCCATCAAACGCATCGAACTATTTCTCAAGGGCTTAGTGCCCGAAATCCAAAGTCATGTGACTTCAGCAAACCTCGCCACCATCCAGCAAGTTGTGCAATTGGCTGACCGTCTCACGGATCAGGCGGTGGAGCAGAACAGGTTACCAAAGCGCATTGGCGCTGCAACTACTTCAGGTGTTCCTAGTGACAACAAGAGAAAATGGGATGGAGCTTCAAGCAAAGGTCCAACTTCTGTGCAATCTCAGTCTCAGCAGAGAAAGACTGATGACTACAAGAGCCCCAGTCAGCAATCATCTGGTGGTCAAGGTCATGGTGGGTACAAGGGGAATCACCCCAAATGCAATCGCTGCAGCCTGCACCACAGCGGGCCATGCACCAGGGGTAACTGTCATCGGTGCAACAAGCCAGGTCACGCTGCAAAGGATTGCAGGAGCTTGTATCCCGCCAATCAGAATCGTCAGCAAACTCAACAGAACCAACGCCAGCAGCAGCAGCAAGGTGATAACAAAGGGTGCTTTCAGTATGGAGCTGAAGGCCATTTCAAGAGGGATTGCCCCCAACTAAACAGGAACCAGAACAACAACAACAACAACAATAACAACAATCAGGGGAATGGTAACAACGGGAACAACAACAACAATGGTGCCAGGGGGCGGGCGTTCGTGATTGTCCAAGGTGAAGCAAGGAATGACCCCAATGTTGTGGCGGGTAAGTTCCTTCTCGACGACTTTTATGTTACAGTTTTATTTGATTCGGGTGCCGATACTAGCTACGTGTCACTAGAAGTTAGTCGAATGCTTAAGCGTATTCCAACACCCTTGAATAATAAGCACACAGTAGAGCTAGCAAATGGTAAGAGTTTAGAGGCGGCACACGTAGTCAAGGGTTGTAAACTTATTCTCGCTGACCAGACCTTCTCTATCGACCTTATTCCTATCGTCTTGGGTAGTTTCGATGTTGTCATTGGGATGGATTGGTTATCCCAACACCGAGCAGAGATTCTTTGCAACGAGAAGGTTGTCCGTATTCCAGGTTCCGGTAGTGAACCTCTCATGGTTCGTGGCGACAAGAGGAGTGCTGTTGAGAACGTCATCACTCTCCTTAAGGCCCAGAAGTGCTTGCGAAAGGGCCACACTGCCATTTTGGCTCTTGTTACTGACACCTCGGAGAAAGAGAGGAAAATAGAAGATTGTCCAATTGTACGCGACTATCCGGAGGTATTCCCTGAGGAATTACCTAGCCTTCCGCCTCATCGCTAGGTCGAGTTTAAAATTGAACTAGCTCCTTGCGCTACGCCTATAGCTCATGCACCGTATCGTTTAGCTCCATTAGAATTAGAAGAACTCTCTACGCAACTACAAGAGCTCTTGGATAAAGGTTTCATTCGTCCTAGCTCATCGCCCTGGGGAGCTCCAGTGCTATTTGTGAAGAAGAAAGACGGTACCTTCAGAATGTGCATCGACTACCGGGAACTCAACAAGGTGACGGTGAAGAATCGTTATCCTCTACCACGCATTGATGACTTGTTTGACCAGCTGCAAGGGTCGAGCTACTATTCAAAGATTGATTTGAGATCGGGATATCACCAGCTGAGAGTCCGAGAAGAGGACGTCTCCAAAACAGCTTTTAGAACTCGTTATGGGCACTATGAGTTTTTGGTCATGCCTTTTGGGCTGACAAACGCACCCGCGGTTTTCATGGACTTGATGAATCGAGTGTGCAAGCCTTACCTGGACAAGTTCGTTATACTCTTCATCGACGACATCCTGATCTATTCTAAGAGTCGGGAGGAACATGAGCAGCATCTACGACTTATTTTGGAACTCCTTCGAACAGAACAACTTTATGCAAAGTTCTCGAAATGCGACTTCTGGCTTCGTGAAGTCCATTTCCTAGGGCATGTGGTAAACAAGGATGGGATTCACGTTGATCCATCCAAGGTGGACTCGATTAAGAACTGGCCTGCACCTCGTACACCAAAGGAAATTCGCCAATTCTTGGGCTTGGCAGGTTACTATAGGAGGTTCATTAAGGATTTTTCCAAGATTGCACAGCCTCTCACCTCACTAACGTAGAAAGGCGTTGTTTATCGATGGGGGAATGCACAGCAGTTAGCATTTCAGCATCTAAAGGATAGACTTTGCAGCGCGCCTATCCTTTCACTGCTAGAGGGCACAGACGATTTTGTGGTTTACTGCGACGCATCAATTCAAGGTCTTGGGTGTGTATTGATGCGACGAGATAAAGTTATAGCCTACGCCTCACGCCAACTTAAAGTTCATGAAAGGAACTACACTACGCATGATTTGGAGCTGGGAGCTATTGTTTTTGCACTTAAGATATGGAGACATTACCTGTACGGTACCAGGTGCACCATTTACACCGATCACAGGAGTCTCGAGCATATCTTCAAACAGAAGGAACTAAACATACGCCAACGACGATGGGTCGAGTTATTAAACGATTACGAATGTGCAATCAAGTACCATCCTGGCAAAGCCAATGTTGTGGCTGATGCCCTTAGCCGAAAGGACACTGCGCCTAGGCGAGTGTGAGCATTGCAGCTCACTATACATTCTAGTCTTCCTTCCCAAATACGAGCTGCTCAGATAGAAGCATTGAAACCAGAAAACGTCAGGGCGGAAGCCCTACGCGGCTCAAGGCAACGCTTAGAACAGAAGGAAGACGGTGCTTACTACGTAACGGGACGCATTTGGATCCCACTCTATGGCAACCTACGAGAGCTTGTGATGGATGAAGCACACAAGTCTAGCTACTCGGTACATCCTGGTTCGGATAAGATGTACCACGATATCAAAACTACGTATTGGTGGCCTAGCATGAAGGCCCACATAGCAACTTACGTTAGCAAGTGTTTGACTTGTGCGAGAGTCAAGTCTGAATACCAGAAACCCTCAGGCCTACTCCAACAACCCGAAATACCACAATGGAAATGGGAGCAAATTTCCATGGATTTTGTTACGGGCCTGCCTAGATCTCAATGTGGTAACGATACTATTTAGGTGATCGTGGATCGACTCACAAAGTCCGCGCACTTCCTGGCTATCAAGGAGACGGATAAATTCTCCACTCTAGCAGAAGTATACCTCAAGGAAGTTGTTTCGAGGCACGGGGTGCCCACCTCTATTATCTCGGATCGAGATGCACGTTTTACTTCAGAGCTGTGGCAAGCAATGCACAGATCCTTTGGCTCACGATTAGACATGAGCACAGCGTATCACCCTCAGACGGACGGGCAGTCTGAGCGCACTATTCAAACCTTAGAAGACATGCTTCGTGCATGTGTAATCGACTTTGGTAATAGCTGGGAAAAGCATCTGCCACTTGTGGAATTCTCGTACAATAACAGCTACCACACCAGCATTAAAGCTGCTCCGTTTGAGGCATTGTACGGATGTAAATGCCGGTCACCTCTTTGTTGGGCAGAGGTGGGGGATAGTCAGATCACTGGTCCAGAACAAGTGGTAGACACAACCGAACAAATTGCTCAAATACGAAAACGCATGGCGGCAGCTCGTGACCGTCAGAAAGTCTACGCCGATAAGGGCAGAAAACCACTAGAGCTCCAGGTTGGGGAGCGGGTACTACTCAAAGTTTCACCCTGGAAGGGTGTGGTTCGTTTTGGTAAACGAGGCAAACTTAACCCATGATACGTTGGACCTTTTGAAATCATCGAGAAGATAGGCAAGGTGGCCTACAGACTGAACTTACCAGCAGAACTCAGTGCAGTTCACAACGTTTTCCATGTGTCGAATCTGAAGAAGTGTCTGTCAGATGAGATCCACATAGTTCCTTTGAAGGAACTCACTATCGACGAGCAGTTACGATTCGTCGAGGAACCAGTTGAAATCACGGACCGGGATGTTAAGGTCCTCAAGAACACTAGAATACCTCTTGTTCGAGTTCGTTGGAACTCACTTCGTGGCCCAGAGTTCACCTGGGAGCGCGAAGATCAGATGAAACAAAAGTATCCCCAATTGTTCGCAAACAGTACAACCACTACTGAGGCTGAAGCTACAGAATTTCGGGACGAAATTCCAGATCAACTGGGGGAGGATGTGACACCCCAGGAAAACCAGGAAAACCATACAACTTAACTAGCTTCCTCAGTGAGTGCTTACCAAATTTCGGGACGAAATTTCTTTCAACTTGGGGATGATGTGACAACTTGAAATTTAGAACCTTTCCTTGCATCTTGATGTAACATACTTGAACGTTGTGTGACTAGTTGACTTGTTGGTTTAATGAATGTTATGTGACTATGTACTATGCTTATATGTATGCGTGTGATTATGTGAACCGAAACACGAGAACCCAACTCGAGACCACTCGGTCTCGAGTGAATAGTTTAACTATTTGGGCCGGTTGGGCCATTTAATCCATCCGAAACCCATTAGGGTGCATCAACTTGAACTAGTATATAACCTTTGTTGTAGCCAGCACTACCATCTTTGGGCAACTTACACACACTCTCCTACACACACACTCTCCCCCTCTCTCACTAAAACCCTAAGTCTCAACATTCTCCTCCTTCTTCTCGGATCAAACCGGTGACCACAAGGAACTCTCGGATCGGCTCACACACACCCATTTGGAAGCTTCATTCGCTACTACTTCACACCTTTGAACCCATACTTGAACCGGTTAGTGATTTCCTTGCAAATATATGTATATACATGATTTGAGTGTTGATTAAGTGATAGATTGCATTATAACTATTGTTCGAGTATGAAGGATGTGTGTGTGAGTTAATGGGTTCTTGATTCACTAGGGAGGCATGCTTAGTTACAACATCTATGATGAACATGATCCCTTTAGTAATAAGTATAGGTTTTTGTATGATAATGAGTAATAAGACATTTGAATGATGAATGTGTGGAAAACTTATGATCATCCGATTTATGTTAAGGGTTATAAGACAAATGTTATTTTGATGATAATATGCAAGATTGTTATGACATACAAGAATGTGTACACATGCTTTAGAACCGAGGAATGTATGCTAGTTGTTAGAAGATAATAATGATTCTTGATGCTAGTTAGAAACCGAATCATGGGTTGTTGCTATTGATAATGTTTTGACCACATGCTAGCATGTTTTCCTCATATAAAATGGATGAACATATTCCCGGATGATGAATTCTGAATTTAATGAAGTAGTGATAAGATGAATATGTGTTAAAGGTTTGAAAACCCTAATGAAGAACTTGTTGAATGTGATATGAATATTTGAAATTTGCTATGTTTGATCCATTGTGGTTAATTGTTAGACAACAAAACATGTTTGAGGATTGTGGTTGGATAGTACATCGTATCATGAAATCGAAATTCTATTGGTTTAGTACATGTGTCGGAAATCAGCAGATGTTCCAGCTGAGACCTTCGGTCTCGACTCGAGACCATGAAGATGACAACTCGAGATCACGGTTTCGACACAAGGTTGCGAGTCGAGAACCTCTAGTCTCGACTCGAGACCACACATTATCAGCACACAAACACCACAACTCGAGACCATGGTTGCGAGTCCGGTTGCGACTCAAGACCGGCTAGTCTCGACTAGTGCATGTATAACTCGAGACCGCACAGTCTCGACTCGAGATCTCTAATCTCGACTCGAGACCATGATCACAGGTTCACTGAATTGGACCTGTTCACTGTTACGGGCTTAGGAGATTGGGTTGGGCTATTGGGCTTTATGTGTTACTGTTGAATGTGTATGTTGTGCATTGGACTGCCATGAGAAACACTTGTTTGCAACGTGCTAGTATACATGTAGAATATGTATGTGCGTTACTCGGTTTGTATCTGACTCGTATGGTAACCATACTAGGACGTGGTTGACCACTTATAGCTTGACCAACTTTCTGTGTATCTGCCGAGCAAACCAAGGTGAGTTCACACCCTCTACAAAGCATGGGATTCCCTGGATTGGGAATGGGGTTAAGGAACGTGGATTTCTCGTCCTTTCTTGGGTAGGACAGTATTGATTCAGGAATGTAATTTCCTCGTCCTCATGGACAGATAACTCGTACTAGACCAAAACTCTATCACGAAGTCCCTCCTTTTTATATCGACATAATCACCGGGCCAATGGCGAGCGGGTCATTAGTTAGATAGCGCTATTTAGGTCTGACAAGCCTCATACCGTGCCGCAGAGGACGGGCGTGAACTAATGGATCTGGGCACGTCAATGATGATAGACATTGACAGTTCAGGGCACATAAACATGACTACAGTCAGCAGTCGATATGGTAACGAGTCTAGTGTATACATGGGGTAGCCCCCACGGCCGAAATGCCAGATAACTAACATGGGGTAGCCCCCACGGCTGTATTGCCAGGATAAATGGGTAAACAAATCACGTTTTCAACTATGGGGTAACCCCCACGGCAGGATGCCAGATAAAGGAAACTGTTTTCAGAACAACTTGAAACAAACACCCAACCGTGAACTCACTCAACTTATTGTTGACTCGTTACTACTTGCTTTGCAGGTCAATAGGTACTTAGCTGGAGCTTGCATGGGGGAGAGTCGTTGTGGGACATGGACAGCTGTGTGCCATGTTAAACTTTGAAACAATTAAACTTATGTTTTGGTTTTAAACGTTATGCTTCCGCTTGCAACTTAAACTATGTTTTGTTTGGATATCAATCGTATTGGGTGAACTTTTATGATTACTTACTTGCTTGTTCAATATGATTGGTGGCCGGATCCTGGTCAGTCACGCCCCCAAGCGGTGATACTCCGCAGGTGGATTTTGGGGTGTGACACATCAAATATGTGATATATTAAGGTTTATTTGCTGATGTTATTTACATGTAACATATCCTACATAAATCACCAAATACTTGCATTTTTACCACCATTCATGAACATGTAACAACATAAACAAGTACTTAACAAGATATCAAACTCTAACTCAAAAATAAACTCATATACATACATATATATATGTACGGTTATATACATATATATACACCACCATTTTTGTTTGTTTCAAGACCCATTTCATTTTAGATTTCAAGTTTAGTGAAAATCCCAAGATTCAAGAGAAACTTCAAATCATCAAGAACAACCAAGAATCAAAGTATGATTTAAAAATAAATGTTATACCTTCAAGATTCAAGTAGGTTGTGAGATGAGATTTTGATGATAGGAAGCTTGAATCACTTGAGAACACCTTGGAATCACCTTTAGATCTTCACACTAACTTGAAGGTTGCTAGGAAAGGGACTTGAATGTGAAGAACAAGACTTGAAGATTTAAAGATAGAGAGAGAGATGGGGATGGTTGGGAGAGGAGAGAGAGAGAGGTTGAGTGTTGAGTGAATATGATCTTGGTTAGATTGTGAAGATATATGTAGGAGATTATGTAGAGATATGGACATGGCATGCACTAACACTTGGCAATACAAAGATCAAAGGAAATATTGCCATATCTTGCAAAATGTGGTGGGTCCCCATATATATATGTGACCGTAAGATGTATAGGGTGTGACAACTGCCACTTTCTGGTAATTTACGTACATTTAAAGCAATGAATTACATTATACAAATATGTGTTTTGAATATCCGAATTTCTTGATTACATGATATACATCTTAGAACACTCATTTATGATGCACATTATTCGGTTCTATTGGTTATATTTGAAACAGTTTAAAACAATGCATCGAAACAACTAGAGTAGTACCTAGTGAACTAGCGTGCTGACGAAAACTCCGGATCCGTAGAAACCATCTAAATTACATCTTTAGGACTCAGACGAAAGTCCAACATCAAATATACATTAAACCCTATATGGAAATACAAGGGTTTGGTTTAATACTTTCCCGATGTCCGATAACACTAAAAACTGCCGAAAAGCACTAAAAGCGACAATTTCAACACTTTTCCGCAGAAATTCTGCAGAAATCAGCTTTCTAATATTTTTAAGACATGTAAAAATGTTATTAAACATATAATTCATATGAGGATACTTTCGGGTATCATCCGAACCAATAACTACATCAATTCATACAAGTTACACAACTTAGCGTTCAAATAACGTCTAACCGAAACAATTCGAAACGAATATCCGAACAATGTCGGATCTTTTTTTTAATAACCATCTAATATTATTTAGATCATATTAGACTAGTAATGGTCACTTAACACCTTCTTAACACATTTATACACTTGAAACATTTAAACACCAAAACACCTAAACTTTGCTAAAAGTTTCTAACACTTTAAACACTTAATAACAATTCAACAATTCAAGACCCCCCCCCCCATGTTGTTGTGAACGGTTTTAAAGGGGTCCCACACCCTAATTTTTTTGTTAAATATCTAGATATTTTATTAGTTTGCAAGTGGATTATGTTGGTGAATTATTACAACACTTACTCACTAAGTAAACTAGCTCCTTACACTCATTTTTTTTCATCTTTTATTACTTTCACTAAAACTCTCTCATCATCTTCATCCATCTTACCAAGAACACCAAAAACCCACTTCACTTTAGTCTTTTATTTGTTGATCAAAATGGATTTCCAAGTAACATAAGAAGATCTAAAGCTTTTGTAAGTAAAAGGAAGGGTTTTCATCCATTCAAGAGTATTCTACCATCAAGATCTTCATCTTCTTAGTTCTTAATCATCTTCTAAGATCATCCCTAGCCAAGTGCGAGAAGTAAGCTTCAAGATCTATTTTTTTCTAACTTATATTATGTTTATGATTGTTATTATAACTAATAAATAACTAAATAATCATACATAATAAAAATGAAAAATACAAAGAAGCAAAAATAATAATCATGATATATTTATGTTGGTTTATATTGTGATCTAAGACTTGATATATGTATATTTGATCTTGTTATGATGATTATGATATAAATAAATTGTTAGAGGATGTTTTAAAAATATGATCTAACAATTATACATGTTTATGTTAAAGGGTTTTTAACATAAAGGTTTAAAGGGATGATCATAACCTTTGATCTTGTGAAAGTATTTAAAGTTTTTATTTAAAAACAAGACTTTTACAAGATTTTTACAAGATTATAAAAAGTAACATACAACATGAGATTTTTATAAAAGTTGTTAAAACTAGAAGTAAACTTGGTTTTTGAACTAGTTAGCACATGTTATGATCATGTCCAAAACCCTACATGATTTGGAGATCATTTTGATAAGTTTATGTTATAAAAATCTCATATGTTTTAGTTAAGTTGCTATGAGTAAATTGATGGTGATTTGGAAAAGAAAATGATATGTAAATAAACATGGCAAAGTTCATATTACAAAGGAACTATGGCCAACTTTTCTTAGAAATCATATGTTAGAAAAACTATCATTTTTTTTACAAAGTCTTTACAAGATTAGAAAGTTGGTCTTTCTAAACATAAAAATTGACATAAATATATATTTTGGTAAAATACATATTTATTGAACATATCAAGTATGTGTTATGTGTTATTATTTGTATTAGTTATATATACAAGTTAGAGACTTGATAACAATGACACAAATAAATACAAGACATACTTACAACTAAAGACTTACAAGAATACATATAGACACACTTGAAAACAACTTACGGACATTCCGAGCTTTCGGACACAACTTATGGTCGAAACGGACGACGGGCGAATTTATAAACATATCGCCATTCCGAGGAATTACTACGACGTATAGACGATCTTTCGACGCGGACACAAAAATTACGTTACCATTAACAAAATTCGGACATTTTGAAACTTATAAAAACTATTATGTTTTTATTAACTAAAAAGTATACTTAGTGATTTTTATAAAAATGTTTTTATAAAAATGAAAGACTTATACTTTCAAATGGGCTATTTTATACCAATGGGCTTACACCTCTTAATGGGCTATTTTATACAAATGGGCTTACACTTCTTAATGGACTATTTTATACAAATGGGCTTACACTTCTTAATGGGCTTATCTTCATAATGGGCTTAACATAAATACATGGGCTAAGCCCAATATCAAAAACTCATGGGCTAAGCCCAAATAACAAACATATGGGCCAAGGCCCAATAACATTAAGCCCAACACTATTTAAGCCCAACACTATTTAAGCCCAACACTATTGAGGCCCAACACTATTTAGGCCCAACACTATTTAAGCCCAACACTATTTAGGCCCAACACTATTTGGGCCCAATAAAATGAATTCTTGGGCTAAGCCCAATGACATATAATTGATAAACATTACAATTATACAATTTACTTATACAAGACACGAAACCAAGATGACAAGACCCGATG
Source organism: Helianthus tuberosus (assembly GCA_030545235.1). Classification (NCBI taxonomy): domain Eukaryota; kingdom Viridiplantae; phylum Streptophyta; class Magnoliopsida; order Asterales; family Asteraceae; genus Helianthus; species Helianthus tuberosus. The sequence goes on from JARYGA010054980.1 coordinate 50,720, forward strand.
ATACAACTCACGAGATACAAGAATATGTATTTGGAGAAATATATACACTAAACAGTTATCAATTAATACATCTAATACACAGTTCAATGAGTAACAAAGACATACAGGTCTTAACACATATTCAAGACACAAGACTTATACTCAAGTCATTTATAAAGACCGAAGTGTCTAACAAATAAAGAACATTTGTAGGTCGCAACATTGTTCAAGACGACCACACGCGAGATCATAATTACTTCTATTCACGGATGCGATTCTGTGAGTTCATGTCCCCTATTCAATTAAATGTTTTACAACTTTACAACTATTGGGGAAAATACATGTTCAACGTATGTTAAAGTTAGGGAATGAAACACCTTAGATCATGTGCGAATTAGGGTTATACATCTAAGCACCATTAATCCAGTTTAGACCTAGGTACAAGTGGTTAGATCTAATGGGTTTTGGCGAGCCCCACTCTTGGTCGTGGACCCATACGGAAGAGTGCTTTTGTGTCCCAGTCGATAGGAATCGGCCTAAAAATCGTCTAGGGTTGGATTGCTTCCTTTTTCGTCACACATATTAATGTCCTCGCGAAACATTAATGATCAACGATTTCATTGACGCTTTACATACTACATCATTACATACAGATACATTTTATACAACTCACATTTTATGGATACAGTTTATACAACTCACATTTTATGGATACAGTTTATACAACTCACATTTTACAGATACATTTTATACAACTCACATTTTACAGATACATCTTATACAACTAAACTGCATGAACTCGCTCAACTTTTGTTGATGTTTTCAAACTTACATGTATTTCAGGGAATTAGTGGACCAATGCAACGATTTCAGTTCAAGGAAAACAAGTATCAATACTCCATGCCAACTATTGAAGGGTTTGCCTGTTATATACCGCCTCTTTGCGGTGATATAGTGGTCAAAGTCTTGACATTTTAAGACTTACATTTTGATGTATAAAACGATGACAACTTATTTTCATTTGATGGTTTGTAACCAATACATTCAACTTATGTTGCATTCTTTTGAAACAATTATGACAATGGCATTGGAGCTTGTTTTTATTCATTTAGTATGTTCACTTATATTGTTATGCAATGAGAACCGATCAGATCACACCTCGCGCTTCCGCTACGAGCGGGTGTGACAGATTGGTATCAGAGCATCGATTGTAGTGAACCAGGATTCTTTCTCGAGTCTAAGTCTACAATCACTAGGGATCTCTCACGAAAACCTCTTGTACATGTTGAACAGATTATAAATAAAATTGGACAGGTCAAATGGTTTTCATTGCATAAACATTTTTCAAGGTACACTACAACAAAAATTCATTTCACATAAATCAAGCGAGGACATTTCCATGGGTGAAGTCTATGAGACAGATACAATACATTAATAGACTATGTGCCTACAATACATTACATTATCAGTTTATGCATTATAAACAGTTTACTGGTTCAGCTTATACAAGATAGAAATCCTTGATTGATAGGATTTACATGATTATATATATAGGTTGTTCATATATATGTTGCATGAAATATTTTGCCAAGAACAAAATACCTTCGACTTCAAACTCTATTATTATTCTTTACTCACATGATGAAAATATCGACCCCATGTCTAATGCGGAGCTTATGGCGAACATGATTCCTAAGTGAAATCTTAAACTTAATTCCGTAAAATATGGTTGCTTTCTCGCGAATGCTGAGATGCCTGACCATGATAATGACGATGAGGCGAAGGTGGTAACCTTGGACAACAACTCCATTAGTGGGACGAGATCCATGTGACTCATACTAATCAAGGTGGATATACTCTTGTCCTTACAAGGAAGATGAAGTACTCATCTTGAAGGTGCCTTTTCGGTTGTTATTGTTACAGATTCTTTTCATTTCTATTTCACCTAACGCCGTATCTGCGAGTAATGACAACGAACGTTGACACGTGAGTTATCACGAAGGTCCCTCCTATGTTGAAGGTATATTGACAATAATGTTTCCTCTCTTATTGATCGGCAGCTTCGTACGAGAGAATGCTAGGGTGACCATGCAAGGCAATTTATTATTACGGTGGCCAACGTAATAACAACTTGTAGTGCATGGGAATTCTGGTGGACTCTGCGGGCCAAGCTAATGATCACTATTTGTTCGAAATTCTTAAGTTATTATTTGAGATTCTATTAGAACACGAACTGTGGTGGTTAGTATAACACCCTACAATACAATACAATACAATACAATACAATACAATACAGGAAGACGACACGTATTTGTTCACACCTAACATTCGATCTATATCACGATTCAGTTGAGACTAGTCATCTAAACAAACAAAACTTGTTAGCTACTCAGGGAGGATTTTCCTCAACATTCTCGAAATTCTTGAACATGGGTTGGTTCCATGGTGTCTATGACACTTTATCCCACTTTACCTTACCTTACCTTATCATATTCCACCTTATCATATTTATTGGAAATAGATACAATAAATTCCTTCGCTTGACATTTGTCTTTTCCCAAGGAATGGTATGGCATGAGCCATGCTGCAACTCCCTCATTGCATTCTATTCAACATCTTTGGAGATTCTAATGATCTTGCTAGAGCTCGTGAAACTCAAGCACTATTACCATAATTGTCACATGAACAAGTAAGACAAAGGATTTTCTCTACTTAGGACGATCGAGGTCCATAGAGTAGGGAATACATATTATATGGACGAAGACCACTGGTTGGTTTCCCCTCCTCAATGAATTTTTTTATCTTTTTTTCCAGTTAGACATATGACCAATACACGCAAGAGGCATTACACCTTTTGGTTTTGGTTATCCACATTATCATTTATTCAAACATATATGAACAATGCGATCTTGAGGTTTCCATGACCGATTGCATTCTTCATTCTTGGTCGCATGATAGACTATATTTATCCAAATATATGTCTAGATTCTTTTAATAGTGAGTATTAAAAATATCATGGCACCAAAAGAAACAAATGTTTAAGTCAAAAGTTATGTGTTGAAAATCATTGCTTTTACACAAGACGTGGTTTATACATGACACTGTTAAGCAAGACATTGTTATACATGACATTTGACGTTAGTATATACAAGACATTTTCGTAAATAACGAGACGTGTGTAGTATGATAAAAGCATGGTGGATACGCCGCTAGTACTTCCTATATATAAGTGCTTATATTATATTGCATATCGTGGTGTTATTCAAATCTCTTCGACAAAGACAAGACATGACATTTTTGCACAAGACACGACATCCTCTACACAAGACATAATATTCTATTTCAAGACATGATATATTTATACACTACATTTTCATTGGTTATTTATTTAACCATACATCATTCTTTTATATCATCTGATTTTCATATCTATTTTCATATGATTTTATAAAAGAACTCGATCATAACTAGAGCCAATGTTGATGGTTACACTTGATGCTTTCACGGTCTCTCAGGGGTAGTTCCATACTGGGTAACACCCGAATTCAAACACACTAAGTGTTACATTTCGGGTTTAGTTTCAGAGATCCGAAGCATGATCGCATCATCCCTCCCTACCTCGATCACTCAAACAATAACTCTAGCCATGAGAGAAACGAAGGCAATTGCTGCCATAAACGATTTTGGCACCAGGATGTATGCTGGTAACTTGCCGAAATCCTAAATGCGACAAGTGAGACGTTCATCATGAGGGCAATTGCAAAAGCGCCTAGAGTAGCGGTGTGCTGATACCAGGCACAAAACAAAGGCTAGTAAGACGATAATACTTAAGAACGGATCAAGCTAGTGAATAAGTGTGTGTGTGGTTAGAATTATGAATATTCCACAAAATCCCATGAAGTCATGAGTACGCACACTCTACGATCATCATGTATCAATTCTTTTAATACCAACACCGAGCTTAGCTATTGTCTTTAAAAAAGTTAAGCATATACTCGAATCAGTGTCATGTTGGACACACATTACTATATCAAGATAGCTAATGGGGAATTATCTGAGACATGTCAAATCATTAAGAGTCACCGACATGTTTTTTATCAACCAAATTCATACATGTGAAGTGAGTTTCATGGCTAGTGACGGGATTATCCTAGCTACAAATAGGGATTGGGTTATCCTACATCTAAACACAGGGATTGGGTTGTTCTCTACATTTGTACAGTGAAGTCCTTACTACATAGAATTCAAAATGTACTTGGCCTAAAGTCAAGTAAGCTAGACGTCTCCTCATTCTATAGAATTGGCAAACGGTAAACTGGTCGAGTCAGGAGCAGAAATTTCATATCGATCTCTTACCCATTGAGTTGGGTATTTTCGACGTAGTGGTTGGCATGGATTGGCTATCCAATAATCGAGCCGAAGTCTTCTGTCATGAGAAGGTCATTCGCCTACCACTACCGAATAAAGAGACACTTGTTATTCATGGAGAGAAGCATGACACACCATTGCAGATCATCAATTGCATGAAGGCACAGAAGCGCTTACAGAAAGGTTGTGCTGCCTTTCTGGCACATGTTGTCGACAAGGAGGCCGGTGGGCCGAAGCTGACAGATATTCCAGTGGTAAAAGAATTTCCTGAAGTCTTTCCTGAAGACTTTCCAGGACTACCACCATATCGACAAGTCGAGTTTCACATCGACTTGGTACAGGGAGCTGCACCCGTAGCCAAATCTCCATGTTAATTAGCACCTTCTGAACCTTGTAATTTACCGAATAAGGATGTTGTGAGTTCATAACCCCCACTCTTTATCATTATACATCTTTATAAAGGTTTTGGGGGTGGAAAGACATGTCAGTTTTGCAAAAGTGCACAACATTTCGATGAATGAAAATTCATATTTCTAAACCATGTTACAAATGAATTTCCAACTAACTCAAATGGTTTATGAAAGGTTCTAGCTTCTACTCTAAGATAGACTTACGATCGGGGTATCACCAGTTACGAATTTAAGAGGAAGGCGTACCGAAAACAGCCTTTCGGAATCATTGTGGTCATTACGAGTTTCTCGTTATGCCTTTTGGTTTAACAAATGCACCAGCGGTCTTCATGGAATTAATGAATCGCGTGTGCAAGCCGTATCTCGACAAATTCATCATAGTATTCATTGACGACATTTAATATACTCACGATCGACAGATGAGCACGAACAACATTTGAGAACCATTTCGGAACTACTCAAGAAGGAGAAACTATACGCGAAATTTTCCAAGTGCGAATTTTGGATTCGCGAAGTACAATTCCTCAGGCATGTAGTGAACGAGAAAGGCATTCAAGTAGACCCAGCTAAGATTGAAGCAAATGAGAATTGGGAGGTGCCCAAGACTCCAACTGGAGTCCGACAAATTTTGGGATTAGCGTGATATCATCGGAGATCTATTGAGATTTTTTTTGTAATTACTCAATTGCTAACCTCCCTCACACATAAAGACAATAAATCCGTCCCAATCGAAAAACAAGATATAGCATTACAACTTATTCTTAAGAGTGGTGCATAGCATTTTACAATCTTATCATTACCCGACGGTACTGAAGACTTTGTTGTATACTGTGATGCTTCGCATCATGGATTGGGTTGCGTACCCATGCAACGTGAAAAAGTTATCGTGTACACGTCACGCCAACTAAAAGTTCACGAGAAAAACTATACCACTCACGAACTAGAGTTAGGCGTGGTGGTATTCGCTTTAAAAATATGGCGACATTATTTATATGGTACTCAATGCATTATTTTTCACGGATCATAAAAGTCTTCAACACATATTCAACCAAAAAGAATTAAAATATGCGTCAACGATGTTGGTTGAATTGTTGAAAGACTATGATTGTGAAATAATGTACCATCCGGGCAAGGCGAACGTTGTAGCTAACGCCTTGAGCCGCAAGGAGCGAGTTAGAATACTGAGAGTTCAAGCATTAGAGAAGATGATTCACAAGCGCTCAAGGAAGAGCATATTCAACCAGAAACACTTCGAGGCATGAAGGAACAATTAGTGCCGAAAGAAGATGGAACTTTATACCTTATGGGTTGAAATTAGGTTCCATTCTTTGGCGGCCTTCGAGATGATATTTGGAGGAAGCACATAGGCCTAAGTATTGAAAGAATACTATTGGTGGCCTAACCTCAAAAGTAATATCGCGACTTATGTCGGAGAATGCTTGACTTATGCGAAAGTCAAAGCCGAATATTAAAATCCCTCGGGATTGGTACAACAACCCGAGATTCCCGTTTAAAAATGGGAACAAATATCGATGTACTTCATTACGAAGTTACCCAGGACCACAAGAGGTCACGATATGATATGGGTAATCCTCGATAGATTGACAAAGTCCGCACACTTCTAACCGACTCGGGAGAAGGATAGTACTGAGAAACTAGCGGAACTCTATCTCAAAGAAATAGTGGCTCGTCATGGAGTGCCTATTTCAATCATTTCGGACCGAGACGGTTGTTTTGTTTCAAGAATTTGGAAATCATTTCAACAGGCCTTTGGATATCAATTGAATTTAAGTACGTCCTTTCATCCACAAACTGACGGCCAGAGCGAACGGACAAGCCAAACACTCGAAGATATGCTTCGCGCATGTGTTATGGATTTGGACGGCAATTGGGATACTCATCTACCTTTAGTTGAGTTTTCCTACAATAACAGCTACCATACTAGTATACAAGCTGCCCCGTTTGAAGCTCTATATGGTCGAAAGTGTCGCTCTCCGCTATGTTGGGCGGAAACAGGCGATAGTCAATTAATTGGCCCGGAACTAGTCCAAGAGACTACGGATAAAATTTTTCAGACCCGAGACCGTATCAAGGCGGCTCGCGATCTACAAAAGAGCTACGCAGATAAAAGACGAAAACCATTATCTTTCAAGGTTGGAGACAAAGTCTTGTTGAAAGTCTTGCCTTGGAAAGGCGTAGCGAGGTTCGGTAAACGTGGAAAGCTTAACCCACGTTACATTGGACCATTTGAAATCTTAGAAAAGATTGGCACTGTTTCCTACAAGTTGAAGTTACCAGATGAACTTAACAGTATGCACGACACGTTTCATGTGTCGAATCTTAAAAAGAGTCCAACACAAGCAACCGTTATCTTTCTATTCACATTGACGACAAACTCCAATTCACTAAAGAACCTGTTGAAGTCATGGACTGTAAAGTCTAGAAATCATGGAGGAGTCGTATAAAATTATTAAAATGTACTTTGGAACTCTCGACACGGACCCGAGTATACTTGGGAACGTGAACATTAAATCAAAGCCAAATACTCTCACCTGTTCGAGTAGTCTCCTGTATAGGATGACTCAGCTTGAATTTCGGGATGAAATTCTCAATAACAGGGGGAGAATGTGACAACTGCCACTTTCTGGTAATTTACGTACATTTAAAGCAATGAATTACATTATACAAATATGTGTTTTGAATATCCGAATTTCTTGATTACATGATATACATCTTAGAACACTCATTTATGATGCACATTATTCGGTTCTATTGGTTATATTTGAAACAGTTTAAAACAATGCATCGAAACAACTAGAGTAGTACCTAGTGAACTAGCGTGCTGACGAAAACTCCGGATCCGTAGAAACCAGGGTTTGGTTTAATACTTTCCGGTTATATGATGCACATTATTCGGTTCTATTGGTTATATGATGCACATTATTCGGTTCTATTGGTTACATCTTTAGGACTCAGACGAAAGTCCAACATCAAATATACATTAAACCCTATATGGAAATACAAGGGTTTGGTTTAATACTTTCCCGATGTCTGATAACACTAAAAACTGCCGAAAAGCACTAAAAGCGACAATTTCAACACTTTTCCGCAGAAATTCTGCAGAAATCAGCTTTCTAATATTTTTAATACATGTAAAAATGTTATTAAACATATAATTCATATGAGGATACTTTCGGGTATCATCCGAACCAATAACTACATCAATTCATACAAGTTACACAACTTAGCGTTCAAATAACGTCTAACCGAAACAATTCGAAACGAATATCCGAACAATGTCGGATCTTTTTTTTAGTGACCATCTAATATTATTTAGATCATATTAGACTAGTAATGGTCACTTAACACCTTCTTAACACATTTATACACTTGAAACATTTAAACACCAAAACACCTAAACTTTGCTAAAAGTTTCTAACACTTTAAACACTTAATAACAATTCAACAATTCAAGACCCCCCCCCCCCCCATGTTGTTGTGAACGGTTTTAAAGGGGTCCCACACCCTAATTTTTTTGTTAAATATCTAGATATTTTATTAGTTTGCAAGTGGATTATGTTGGTGAATTATTACAACACTTACTCACTAAGTAAACTAGCTCCTTACACTCATTTTTTTTCATCTTTTATCACTTTCACTAAAACTCTCTCATCATCTTCATCCATCTTACCAAGAACACAAAAACCCACTTCACTTTAGTCTTTTATTTGTTGATCAAAATGGATTTCCAAGTAACATAAGAAGATCTAAAGCTTTTGTAAGTAAAAGGAAGGGTTTTCATCCATTCAAGAGTATTCTACCATCAAGATCTTCATCTTCTTAGTTCTTAATCATCTGCTAAGATCATCCCTAGCCAAGTGCGAGAAGTAAGCTTCAAGATCTATTTTTTTCTAACTTATATTATGTTTATGATTGTTATTATAACTAATAAATAACTAAATAATCATACATAATAAACATGAAAAATACAAAGAAGCAAAAATAATAATCATGATATATTTATGTTGGTTTATATTGTGTTCTAAGACTTGATATATGTATATTTGATCTTGTTATGATGATTATGATATAAATAAATTGTTAGAGGATGTTTTAAAAATATGATCTAACAATTATACATGTTTATGTTAAAGGGTTTTTAACATAAAGGTTTAAAGGGATGATCATAACCTTTGATCTTGTGAAAGTATTTAAAGTTTTTATTTAAAAACAAGACTTTTACAAGATTATAAAAAGTAACATACAACATGAGATTTTTATAAAAGTTGTTAAAACTAGAAGTAAACTTGGTTTTTGAACTAGTTAGCACATGTTATGATCATGTCCAAAACCCTACATGATTTGGAGATCATTTTGATAAGTTTATGTTATAAAAATCTCATATGTTTTAGTTAAGTTGTTATGAGTAAATTGATGGTGATTTGGAAAAGAAAATGATATGTAAATAAACATGGCAAAGTTCATATTACAAAGGAACTATGGCCAACTTTTCTTAGAAATCATATGTTAGAAAAACTATCATTTTTTTTACAAAGTCTTTACATGATTAGAAAGTTGGTCTTTCTAAATATAAAAATTGACAAATATATATTTTGGTAAAATACATATTTATTGAACATATCAAGTATGTGTTATGTGTTATTATTTGTATTAGTTATATATACAAGTTAGAGACTTGATAACAATGACACAAATAAATACAAGACATACTTACAACTAAAGACTTACAAGAATACATATAGACACACTTGAAAACAACTTACGGACATTCCGAGCTTTCGGACACAACTTATGGTCGAAACGGACGACGGGCGAATTTATAAACATATCGCCATTCCGAGGAATTACTACGACGTATAGATGATCTTTCGACGCGGACACAAAAATTACGTTACCATTAACAAAATTCGGACATTTTGAAACTTATAAAAACTATTATGTTTTTATTAACTAAAAAGTATACTTAGTGATTTTTATAAAAATGTTTTTATAAAAATGAAAGACTTATACTTTCAAATGGGCTATTTTATACCAATGGGCTTACACCTCTTAATGGGCTATTTTATACAAATGGGCTTACACTTCTTAATGGACTATTTTATACAAATGGGTTTACACTTCTTAATGGGCTTATCTTCATAATGGGCTTAACATAAATACATGGGCTAAGCCCAATATCAAAAACTCATGGGCTAAGCCCAAATAACAAACATATGGGCCAAGGCCCAATAACATTAAGCCCAACACTATTTAAGCCCAACACTATTTAAGCCCAACACTATTGAGGCCCAACACTATTTAGGCCCAACACTATTTAAGCCCAACACTATTTAGGCCCAATACTATTTAGGCCTAACACTATTGAGGCCCAACACTATTTAGGCCCAACACTATTTGGGCCCAATAACATGAATTCTTGGGGCTAAGCCCAATGACATATAATTGATAAACATTACAATTATACAATTTACTTATACAAGACACGAAACCAAGATGACAAGACCCGATGATACAACTCACGAGATACAAGAATATGTATTTGGAGAAATATATACACTAAACAGTTATCAATTAATACATCTAATACACAGTTCAATGAGTAACAAAGACATACAGGTCTTAACACATATTCAAGACACAAGACTTATACTCAAGTCATTTATAAAGACCGAAGTGTCTAACAAATAAAGAACATTTGTAGGTCGCAACATTGTTCAAGACGACCACACGCGAGATCATAAATACTTCTATTCACGGACGCGATTCTGTGAGTTCATGTCCCCTATTCAATTAAATGTTTTACAACTTTACAACTATTGGGGAAAATACATGTTCAACGTATGTTAAGTTAGGGAATGAAACACCTTAGATCATGTGCGAATTAGGGTTATACATCTAAGCACCATTAATCCAGTTTGGACCTAGGTACAAGTGGTTAGATCTAATGGGTTTTGGCGAGCCCCACTCTTGGTCGTGGACCCATACGGAAGAGTGCTTTTGTGTCCCAGTCGATAGGAATCGGCATAAAAATCGTCTAGGGTTGGATTGCTTCCTTTTTCGTCACACATATTAATGTCCTCGCGAAACATTAATGATCAACGATTTCATTGACGCTTTACATACTACATCATTACATACAGATACATTTTATACAACTCACATTTTATGGATACAGTTTATACAACTCACATTTTATGGATACAGTTTATACAACTCACATTTTACAGATACATTTTATACAACTCACATTTTACAGATACATCTTATACAACTAAACTGCATGAACTCGCTCAACTTTTGTTGATGTTTTCAAACTTACATGTATTTCAGGGAATTAGTGGACCAATGCAACGATTTCAGTTCAAGGAAAACAAGTATCAATACTCCATGCCAACTATTGAAGGGTTTGCCTGTTATATACCGCCTCTTTGCGGTGATATAGTGGTCAAAGTCTTGACATTTTAAGACTTACATTTTGATGTATAAAACGATGACAACTTATTTTCATTTGATGGTTTGTAACCAATACATTCAACTTATGTTGCATTCTTTTGAAACAATTATGACAATGGCATTGGAGCTTGTTTTTATTCATTTAGTATGTTCACTTATATTGTTATGCAATGAGAACCGATCAGATCACACCTTGCGCTTCCGCTACGAGCGGGTGTGACATAGGGGGAGGGGGTGAAGTGTAAGCTTTTATATAAACATGCCATATGTAGGCTAAAACGGGTGTTTAACTGGATACCGGGTATTTTATCTAGCGTTTAAATCCCGGTTTATGGCGTTCTAAATTATTTTTATTATTCTATAACAATAAACTTGCCAAAATATTACTGAATTAAATTTCAGTTGCCAAGACTTGCTGTATTGTCCGTGTTTTGCAGTAGAAGTACTGTGTCGCGCAGAAACACGCGGTATGCGCTTAAACTTGAAAAATAACGTTTTTAGGCGTTTTAATTTATTTTTCAACACGAACCTGATTAAAATAAAATTTTAATCATAGCATAATATTTTTGGGATTTAAATATTATCCGGGTGGTCACCAACGTTAGTTTAGCAGTTTTGTCGTAAATAGTTCTTTAGTTCAAATAAACATGTTTTTGCCATACCGAATTCTTCGAAACTTATTTGTAAGTTATGTAAACGATATTTAGCGTATGTTTGGATTACGTCACAGTTCTGGAGTGTACGTCATGTTAAACTAATTGCGTTTATGCACCAGTTTACGTATGACCTTCCAGAAAGTGATTTAAAGCCCGAAATCGAACAAGAATTGATATGTGCCAATGATACACATATTTATACAAATCCCAAGTATGAAATACAATATTTCATTGGTTTGATATTTGTTTGATGGCCGTGGAGGCACAGGTGTCACACACTTGTGGTAAACTTGGCCACACGGCCAACATTTGTCGGTTGGGTCCGAATCAAGCTGCTTAGAATCAAGCTCCGGTTCAGGGAAACGCTGCTAGACCATTCCCACCTGGATCATGTTATAATTGCGGAGAGATGGGTCACTTCCAAAACAACTGCCCGAGACTGGCGAATGCAAATGCCAACGCTAATGCAAAAGCCGCTCGTGGACGAGCATACAATCCGAACGCTAACGAGGCTCGTGCTGACAACGACGTTGTTAACGGTACGTTCCTTGTTAACCATCAACCTGCATCTGTTCTTTTCGATTCTGGTGCCGATAGAAGTTTTGTATCATTAGCTTTTGAGCCTTTACTTACGATGCCTTGAACTAAACTAAGGAAACCCTTATCTGTTGAAGTTGCTACTAGTGAACCTCTTGTACTCGATTCTGTCATTCGTGATTGTCAATTGAACCTCGATAACCATCTTTTTCCTATTAACCTCACACCGATGCAACTTGGAAGTTTCGATATTATCGTACGGATGGATTGGATAACTAAGTATCATGCTGAGGTGATTTGTTTTGATAAGATTGTTCGTATTCCTCTTTTTTCTGGTGATATTCTAGAAGTTTGTGGCGAGAAACCTTCGAGTGGTTTGAAAATCATGTCGTGTACCAAAGCCCAAAGTTACTTACGAAAAGGATATGTGGCCTTTCTGGCACATGTCGCAGAGGAGAAAGGCAAGAACAAAAGTATTCAAGATATTCCGATTGTTCGAGATTATCCAGAGGTGTTTCCTGATGAACTGCCTGGTTTGCCTCCAGTTTGTCAAGTCGAATTTCATATTGATCTTGTCCCAAATGCCAACCCGATTGCTAAACCACCTTATCATCTTGCACCGTCTGAGATGTAAGAATTATCGACACAGCTTCAAGAGTTATCTGACAAATGATTCATCTGACCGAGTTATTCACCTTGGGGCGCTCTAGTCCTGTTTGTGAAAAAGAAAGATGGATCTTTCCGTATGTGTATCGATTATCGTGAGCTCAACAAGCTCACCATCAAGAATCGATATCCCCTACCACGAATTGACGATCTCTTTGATTAGCTACAAGGTGCTACATGTTTTTCCAAGATCGATCTGCGTTCTGGGTATCATCAGCTTCGTGTACTCGAAGAAGATATTCCCAAAACTGCTTTCCGCACGCGATATGGTCACTACGAGTTCACTGTCATGCCTTTTAGTTTGACGAATGCCCCAGCTATCTTCATGGACTTAATGAATAGGATTTGTAAACCTTATTTAGACAAGTTCATCATTGTGTTCATTGACGACATTCTCATTTATTCGAAGTCTCGAGCCGATCACGAACAACACCTTCGTCTGACGATGGAACTCCTGAAGAAGGAGCAACTTTTCGCCAAATTCTCCAAATGTGAATTCTGGCTTAAGGAAGTTCAATTTTTGGGTCATATTTTTAACGAGCAGGGTATCCATGTGGATCCTTCCAAAATAGCTGCTATTAAGGATTGGAACACACCTACAACACCCACAGAAGTTCGCTCTTTTCTTGGTCTTGCTGGTTACTATCGACGATTTATTAAAGTAGCGTAGACTACCTTAACGGGTCGTAAGCACTTAGGATATGTTCCGATTTAGAATGTAGGTTTTGTTAAACCATATCACATGAGTATCAATACTCATTTGGTTTACGAGACCTCATTCTACCCGATCTCCCGATTTAGGTGTTGATTTATTAACATAGCGATCCGATTACTAGGTACCACTTGATTTCCTTGGTTTTCCCGAGCATTGTTAGTTCATTTAAATCGAGGATATCTTGAAATCTCAAGTGAGTACATGGTTTCCCCTATTTTACTGTTTTCAATTTCATATGTGTTAAACGATTTCGATGATTTCAAAAACGAATACTATGGTTTATATTAAACACAACGATTTCGATATTGTGAACGAACTTATTGGGACGTAATTACATAATGAATGATATTCATTAACAATGATCAAGCCGGCCAGTAGTATGTTATGGTACCATAGGATCTGACAAATCTCGTTATCGAACTATCTCCATGGTTATGTGTGGGGATATGTGGGTAACGACAAAACCTGACGATTGTTAACTTACCCTTTGGTGGTTAGTTAATATGAGTTGAACGATGGACGAGTTACGAAGGTTTGAATGTATTCAACGAGACGACCAAAAGTAGTTTTCATAATTAAAACTAGAACGATTATTAACGATTTGAATGATTGTAACGATTTAAACGACTTGAACGATTTGGAACGAATTGAACGATTTAAACAAATGAACGATGGTCTATAACAAGAACGAGTTGAATGATTTAAACAATTGGTTTTTGGTCTGTGATTAGATAACGGGACGGGTGTAATGTGATAAAAGCATGGTAGATACGCCGCTGGTACTTCTTATATATAAGTGCTTTTATCATATTACATTCCGTGGCGTCATTTAGTTCACTTGGACGAACGATTTTAAACGATGTCACGCAACGATGTTTATTATACGATATAAACCATACGAGTTTTATTACGAGAACGATTTACAATCTGGTTTACCTAAACAAATGTTTTAGTCTAGATTCATGGCAACGAGGTTTTATAAACTATAACCAACTTGTTTTGAGCTGGTTAATCATATTGCAATGCTAAAGATTTTTCAAAACAATGTTTTCAATTATCGACTCTTATAGTCAAATGAGGCATTGCAACATGTATACAAGCCATGAATCTAACACACTCACAAAATCTATGTGCTCGCCGACATTTCTTTGCTGACTTTATTTTCACATATGTTTCAGGTGGTGTTTAATATGTTGATTGTGACTAGGATGCATGCTCACTTAGGATCGGACGAGGCCTTAGTGACTTAATAACGATGATAGACAATGTGTTTAACTCTTTGTTCTATTTCAAGACAATATTAAATGTTTAATATCTAAATAAAACGAAACTTTTGAATCAATGGTTGTGAAACAATAATTCTGTCGCTCCACTCCCCGACGTTTCCACAGCGGTTTGTTGTTTTACGTGGTCGGGGTGTGACATATGTCAAGAAGAAGGATGGCAGTTTCCGTATGTGTATCGACTACAGAGAGTTGAATAAGCTAAACATCAATAATCGGTAATCCCTGCCAAGGATTGATGACTTTTTCGACCAATTACAAGGCTCTAGCTACTACTCGAAGATCGACTTGAGGTCGGGATATCATCAACTGCGAATACAAGAAGAAAGTATCCCTAAAACGGCCTTTAGGACTCGCTATGGACATTTCAAGTTCCTTGGCATGCCGTTTGGCTTAACGTACACACTGGTAGTATTCATTGACCTCATGAATCGGGTGTGTAAGTCGTATCTGGACAAGTTCATGATTGTGTTTATAGATGACATCCTTATTTACTCGAAAACCAAGGAGTAACATGAGCAACATCTACGAGCTATCTTGGAACTGTTGAAGAAAGAACAGTTGTATGCAAAGTTGTCAAAGGGCGAATTCTGGATTCGCGAGGTGCAATTATTAGGACACGTGGTGAATGAGAATGGAATTCATGTCGACCCTGCCAAGATCTAAGCAATCAAGAATTGGGAAGCCCTAAAGACACCCACTGAGATACGACAATTTCTGGGGTTAGCAGGTTATTATAGACGATTCATAGAGAATTTTTCAAGTATTGCTCAACCGCTAACGTCCCTAACCCAGAAGGATAAGAAGTTTGACTGGGGAGAGAAACAAGAAACAACTTTTCAGATATTGAAGGATAAGCTCTGCGACGCACCTATCCTATTCTTACCCGATGGTACCGATGGTTTTGTGGTTTATTGTGATGCTTCTCGACAAGGTCTTGGTTGCGTGTTGATGCAACGGGACAAAGTCATCGCGTACGCGTCACGCCAGTTGAAGGATCATGAGAAAAACTATACAACGCATGACCTTGAGTTAGGAGATGTGATATTTTCATTTAAGATTTGGCGTCATTACTTGTATGGTACACGTTGCGCGATCTTTACAGACCATAAGAGCTTGCAGCACATTTCTGATCAAAAGGATTTGAACATGAGACAACAAAGATGGGTCGAGCTGTTAAATGATTATGATTATGAGATTACGTATCATCTAGGCAAGGAGAATGTTGTAGCAGACGCCTTGAGCTGCAAGGAGCGAGCAAAGCCTCTAAGGGTGCGAGCCTTAGAGATGACTATACAAACTGATCTCACTACTCTGATTTGTGAAGCTCAGCATGTGACACCTGTGTCACTTCAACCATCAAACAAATACCAAACCAATGAAATATTGTATTTCATGCTTGGGATTTGTAAAAATATGTGTTTCGTTTGCACATATCAACTCTTGTTCGATTTCAAGCTTTAAATCGCTTTCTGGAGGGTTATACGCGCTCTGATGCGTAAATATAACCAGTTTAATGCAACGAACACTCCAGAATAGTGAAATAGGCTTAACATACCTTAAATAACCTCCACATAACTTAGAAATAAGTTTTGGATGGTTTGGTGTGTTGAAATCAAGTTTGTTCGATCGTAGGGACTAATTGTGTCAAACTACGAAACTATA
The DNA here is from genome assembly GCA_030545235.1 of Helianthus tuberosus. Classification (NCBI taxonomy): domain Eukaryota; kingdom Viridiplantae; phylum Streptophyta; class Magnoliopsida; order Asterales; family Asteraceae; genus Helianthus; species Helianthus tuberosus. Next base: position 67,473 of record JARYGA010054980.1, read on the forward strand.
CCGATTTGTATAGTAACGAACATTTTGGAACTTGATCATAAGTTAAATATGCCCTAAATATCCTTCACATAGCTTAGAAATAGGGTTTGAGGTGTTTTGTGCGCTAAAATAAACTTTCATGATCAATAGGGACTAAAAGCGTCAAAAAGTGCACAAGTTCGCATTTTCGCGCATATCTTATGTTCTGAATATATCCGGACATCCAAAAATTTATTTAATCATTAAAATATTATGTTTTAATGATTGGCATGATAAAAATCCATTCGTCGCTTAATTTGGATCGTTTTTGCGTTCGTTACGACTTCCGTCGTAATTACCGAACAACGCAACCGTACGACCAAACGAGCCAACATCCGAGATATTTTTTAGCACATTTTAAGTTCCCTATACTTTAACTTTATTTTAGAGCTTTGAAATGGGGTTAACGGGGCTTAAACGTGTCAAAAATGCATCGAAAACCAAGTTTGGGGCTTCAGGGACTAAAACTGCCAATTTTGAAAGTTGCTGACCTGCAAGATCCTTACGGTCCGTATGGACCTTTGCTTATGGTCCGTAAGCCATCCCCAGACCAGCAGAATGTGTTTCCAGCTATTTCCAGCTCATTCCAGCTCTTGCAAATGGTTTTTCATCAATCTATGGGCCAATTTTGATGGTTTTTGAGTGCCCCTTGTATTCAAATACCATGTGCCCACTTGTATAGATAAGATCAAAGCTCAATCTTCGAGAAATGATCCTAACGGCTCTTGAATTCCTATAAATACCCACCCCATTTCATTCCCCCAACTCACACTTGATCTGATTTTGGCCTTCTAAGTTGAAGTTTATACTTCATACCTGAAGGTAAATCGGATCAAGAGCTTACGGGGACCTTTTGTAAGTATTCTTTCGTTCTTTTATCGCTTTCTAGCTTAAAAGTCAAACTTTGTTTGACTTTCTGCTTTGACCACGAGTTGGTCAACACGAAGTTCTTTTGAACTTCACAACGTGAGCGTGATCACGATGGTTATAGTCCCTAGTAACTATGCCTACTGATTACCACGTTGTTTAGGTGTAGTGACGAGTCGTAGTTTCGGCCAAAATACGTGCTTATGCGTATTTTGTAACCAAACTACTCTTAGGTATCAAAACCGTTTGTTTTGATATCCAACTTGTTTTCAAACTTTGTTAAACATGTTTTAAACATGTTTAGCTCGTCACTTTTAGATTAGTGCTTATGTAGGGTCGTAAGGTAAGCGATCTAAACAATCGCTTATACTTATGAACCCGACCCGTTTGGTCAATCATTAGGATCCGACCAAACACTTTAGGCGACCATAGTTGTATAGGGAATAACCTTCCGAGGGTATACCTTATGGTCACTTCGTTTAAGTAGTTGTATGATAGGTAGTTTATATGCCTTAGGAAAATGACCTAAATGCCCTTTTTATGCATAATTGATATTTAAGCATATGTAACCCAAACTTTTGTCATTTAAATGATTATGCAACATAATTAAAGATGTTAGGGCATATAATACTTGTCGTAGGACTAGTTAGACGGGCTGAACGCGTTTTACGCGAACGACGAGTTAAAGTAGCGTATGCTACCTAAACGGGTCGTAATGGGTCGTAAGCACTTAGGTTAGGTTTCCTTTTAGTATGTAGGCCATGTTAAACCATATCATATGAGATCCAACACTCATTTGGCTTACGAGACCTCATCCTATCCGATCCTCCGTTTTAGGTCCGGTTTATTTATGTAGTTACCTATATTACGTGCCGTTTGATTTCCGGGACTCCTCTAGCTTGCTTGGTAGTTGTTCAAGACTTCTAAGAACCCTCAAGTGAGTACATAGTCCCCCCTTTTACTGTTTTCAAACTGTTTTGGGGTGAAGCATGTGTACCTATCTGTTATTTTCATATTTTCAAAAGTATAATTGATTATACATATTTGTACTTATCTTTTTGCAAACTGAATGATTATCTATGATTTAAACTCTAATTTTTCAAAGATTAAAAAATAAATGTTTTGAATAGTACTTATTTTGTTCACCAGACCGGTTGGTAGTATGATGTAGCGCAATAGGATTTGACACCCCATTCCTGTTGTCATGGAATGTCTGAAACCAATTTGTTTCTCCATCCGAATAGGGATTGCCTTTGTGGAATCCCTATAGTCTCAAAGGTGTATTTTGATGCACTAGGTCTGAATGAATTCTTAAGTCACATTATTATCCAAAAGTATAGTTTGATATGCTCTCATATGTGATATCGTACAAAACCAACATATATTTTGTTAAAAATCTAAAACATAGTTTAATATGTTATTTGTAATCCAAAACATAGTTTAATATGTTATTTGTAATCCAAAACATAGTTCAATATGATATTTGTAAACCAAAGCATAGTTAAATATGTTATTTATAAATCAAAAGTATACTTTTGATATACTACTGAAAATTATTATTTTTCTTATCAACTAAAGTATATTTAATATACTATTTGTTTAACGACTGGGTTTTGGTTAGTGTTTAGATAACGGGACGGGTGTGATGTGATGAAAACATGGTAGATACGCCGCTGGTACTTCTTATATATAAGTGTTTTCATCACATTACATACCGTGTTGTTATTTAATACACTTGGGTTATCAATATTGGAACTGAAATATATTTTAATATATTACTTATTCGACTTTCTTAAAAACCAAAGTATATTTTTATATATACTATAAACCTTTTTATCAAAATATTGTTTTTCAAACAATATATTCTATACAAACTCATTTTACTTACTTATTAAATTTTCTATGTATTATTTTTTTATACCATCTGATTTCTTATAAATGATTTATAAAAGAAAACCTTTTACAAGGATCATGACTACTTTTATTAAAACTTTTTCTTTAAACTAATAAGTCATGAATCCTAATTACAATAAAACCTATGTATCTCACAGGCATTTTTATGCTGACGTACCTATTTTTACACATGTTTCAGGTGCTGCTTTATGACGATTGTTGATACATACTACACTTAGGATGGACCAGTGCCTTAGCGACTTTAAAATTTGAAAGACAATATTTGTATTTATCTGATTTGTAATAGAACAAAGATTTCAATGATTCAATAAAACAAAATTATTTGATCCATGGTTGTGAAACAATGATTCTGTTACAACACTCCCTGACGTTTCCGCCATGTCTTGTTGTTTTATGTGGTCGGGGTGTGACAGAAAAGTTGGTATCAGAGCCAATGGTTATAGGGAATTAGGTTATTAGTAATTCTTTGACCTAGACTATAACCTTCCTAGGACCCTAACACAAGTTTTCTTGTGTTTAGTTTTAAAACAATACCGTCACTTATTCTTAGGTGACAAACACAATAAGAACACAAATTTCAATCCTTCTTTGAAAACTAATCATCTGTTCTAGGATGATTGATTGTAAGGTTTTGAACCCTCTAAGTTTTCGAAATCCCGTCAAAGTTTGGTCTAAATAATGTGAACACGTGCAAACTGGAAGGGTGGGTGCCTGTACCCTGAGCTTTCTGTCTAAGGCTAGAGTGTTCATACAAATCCGCAATATCGGACCAGTCACTCTTACCTGGGAACTCTTGGGGTGAGTGTCCACTTATAGGCGAGCATGTCTTCGCGATACATTATTTTTTACCCATCTACTTTGATTAATCGCTGTGTGTCGTTTGTTGCTTCGTAGTAACAAACAAATGACCACCATCTTTGCTTTCATCAAATTTTGTCTCATTTCATTCTTTTCGTCTAATCCTTTCACTTGTTTTCCTTCCTGTTTTCCCTTTTAGAATGCCTCCTCGACGCGAAAATCCACTCCCAAATGCCGAAATGGCACATATTATGGCACATATTATGGCACAACATATGGCTATTGTACTCCCAGATATTTTTGCTCAAATGAATCAAGCCATCAATAACCAGAATGCTCCATGCAATTTCAAAAGTTTCAATTCAGCTAACCCACTCAAGTTTAGTGGTTCTGAAGGAGCAACTGGGCTCCTACAGTGGTTCGAGGGCATTGAGAGTACGTTTCGTCACATTCAATGTCCTGAAAATCAGAAAGTCGAGTTTGCCTCCAGTGTGTTTCAGAAGAGGGCTCTTACATGGTGGAACGGAGTTATGAGGGATCGTTGTGCTGAGGTTGCATTAGCACAGACTTGGACTGAGCTTAGGGCTCTTATGATGAAGGAGTTTTATCCTCGTCGTGAATTGAGAGCTTTAGAAAGGGAATTTGATGACTTAAAGCAAGACAGTGGTGAACATCGAGCCTATACTGACCGTTATGAAGAATTGAGCCTACTATGTCCTGCTATGGTTACGCCTGTGGATAAGACGATTGAGAAATACATTGATGGTCTTCCTGACCTAGTTCAGGATATTGTTACTGGCAGCAACCCTACTACTGTTGTTGGTGCATTTAGTGTCTGTTAACTTTGTCTTAATCGAGTCTTATGTCTAGATAGGATAAACGAGCACACAACAGGGTTGAAATTAGGGTTTTACATGTTAAAGTGGGTGATTCCTCTTGAAAGTGTCTATGGGCAGTTCAAGCGAAATCAACACATGTGATTTCGCTTGAAATGACATGTGACATGTTCAAGCGAAATCAGCAACAGTATAAATACCTGATGTGTGTGTTCATTTGGAGCGGAATCTGATCATATGTTCTGAGTCGAGGTGCTGTCCGTTTGTCATTTGAACGTGTAAAAGCTCAGGATTGATCAATAAAAGGATAATTAGAAAGGAACAAGCTGTGTTGACATCTTTTACATTGATTCCGCCTTTGTACTTGATGATGAACTGCTCATACTGACTCTTTAGGGTCACACAAACGATCCAACAAGTGGTATCAGAGCTCAGGACGAGGAGTTCATACCAATTCAGCTTGATTTTACCGGATTCTCATACTTCTACTCATTCTTTTCTGATTTGAACGAGATTTAACGGTTGAAATGGCTTGATTTTCACATATATCAAGCGAAAAATAGTTCTAACTAATCCTTGAAAGTATTGGACCTTAAAATCAAACATATCAGCTTGATTTTACCAGATTCTCATACTTCTACTCATTCTTTTCTGATTTGAACGAGATTTAACGGTTGAAATGGCCTGATTTTCACATATATCAAGCAAAACATAGTTCTAACTAATCCTTGAAAGTATTGGACCTTAATTCGAACGAATTTCGATAAAAACTTGTAATTTCGCTTGAAAAACTGATTGAATTGCTGATGTCATCTTGATTCCGTTTGAAAGATATTGTCTGATTTCGCTTGAAATTCAGATTTCGCTTGAAAGTTCAAGCGAAATAAGTGATTTTGCTTCAAGTGACCTGATTTCGCTTGAACTTGAATTGTTATTCCGCTTGAAAAGCATATTTCGCTTGTAAAGCTGATTTCGCTTGAGAGCTTATCTCGCTTGAAAGCTATTTCGCTTCAACTAATTTCGCTTGAAATTGCTGTTTTTCAAAATCAAAAATTTTCTAAGTGTTTGTTGATCATTTCAGGTACGTGAAGATGGATGATTTCAATCCATTCTGTGACATTTTTGCCTTTGCTGGAAATGGTGGAGATGATATTTCAAATGACACATCAAACAACATAAATGAGAAAGCTCCGAGTGCGAAAAAGACTCTTTCGGATACATTAAGTGTTGAAAGTGCCTATGGAACATACAACAAACCTCCAAAACTGTTGGCGATTGAAGATTACAATAGGTGGGTTACAAGATTTGACGAGTGGCTTCAAGCCTTTGCATATCAAAGCTGGCAAAGTTTAAAGAATGGTTACATTAGAGGAGAAAAGTTTGGTGAAAGTTTGACAGATACTGATGAGATTGAAAGATATATTGCTGAACAAAAGTGCATCGCGTTGATTCATCAGTCTGTGAGAGATGATATAATTTCATTGATTGAATATGAAAATTCAAAAGATCTTTGGGATAAACTGAGGGTAAAATGCATAGGTAGTGCTGAGATAGTCAAGAACAAAAAGAAACTGTTAAGAAAAGAGTTTGATTTGTTTGGTTGTTTAAAGAACGAGTCTGTTTCCAAGATGATTGAGAGATTTGGGCATCTGAAATTGGAGCTGGCAAGACATAAAATTGTATATACTCAAGAAGAGTTGGTTGACAAATTGTTCGACTCGCTGCCGAATGAACAAGACTGGCAGTACTTTGCATTAATGCTGAAGAATACAATCAAGTCTGAAGATTTGACAGTGGATCGGCTTATCGAAAGACTGGAGAGTCACGAGTTGGAGATCAAGAAATCTAACAAAGTCGACAATACATCTTATCAGCAGAATGTGGAGTTGTACTACAGAGGAAATCTACCAAAGACTGGTTCTCCAAGAACAGCATTTTCTGCAGAGAGTTCAAATACTGTGAATTAAGAAACTCCTCACAGTGGTTTTCATAGTGGATCTTCTTCAACAACTTCAAACCAATCTGCATCAAAGAATCTGTTCCAATGTAACATTGCTGTGGATCTGAAGAACACTCAAAATTTCAGTGAAGAGTCAGCAAAACAACAGATGGTGTTCTTAGCATTGGTGTTAGAATCGTACGAGAGCCTTGTGGCGGGCAAGATTGGAAACACTAACCTGACTAAGGAGGACTATGATCAAATAGATCCTTAAGAGATAGAACTGATCGATATCAGGTGGTGTATGGCCAGTGCGGTCTGACGAGCTCAAAGGTTCATGGAGATTATGGGCAGACATTCAATTGGCGGACCGTCCACAAAACTTGGTGTTGACAAATCAAAAGTCACGTGCTTCAGGTGTAAACAAAAAGGACATTTCAAACGTGAATGTCGAAACGCTCCTGCTGATGATACTGCAAATCCATTTCACGAGGATTACTACAAAAGAGCGATCTATCATCAGAATAAACCAGAACCGCCCAGAATGAAGCAGCTTGAGGATGCCAGCCAAAGAAAAATCAAGAGCTCTTGCTGTTATTCATGATGATGAAGGTTTTGATTGGAGTGAACTGCTACCAGAGGAAGATGCAGTAGGATACGCTTTTGCAGCAGAAAAGATTGTTCCTTTCAAAGACACCAGATCTGAAGAACATAAATACCTCGCAAGAAAGCAGAAAGCAGAATTCAAGATGATGAGATTATCTAAGGTGTTCAGTGATGCCAAGAAAGCAAAGAGATGGGATGCTGATAGAGAATGTTACCTTGATCCTCAAGGAAACATTGCTATTGATACGAAAACTCTTAGTATAGAAACTTTCATTGAGGAATTTGCTGCAGAAGAAGATGCCAGACAGAGAGAATGGTGGGGAGGAGGAGAATCTGATGAGAAAGAGAAAGAGACAGAGAAAGAACCGCAGTCTAAGAAGATTGATGATGGGATTATCGATACTTCACAAGAATTTACCGCTAAAAACTTGGGAAAGATGGCTGACAAAGTGCTTGCTGCAAAGGAACTTGAGGTAGACTCTAAGTCTGAAACTGAGTCTAAAAGCAAGGTCAGTCCAAATGTTTCAACAAGTGAGTCAGGTAAGAAAGTCAGAGGTGATAGTGACTGCAAAAGTTGCATGAAAAACTGCAAGTTTTGTAGTACACTTACTTACTCTAGTAATGCAAAGATTGAAGAACTGACAAAAAGAGTCAGAAAGGTTGAAGATCAGATTCTAGACCGTGATAAAATGCTAAAAGCTTCAAATAATATAGCTAAAAATTTAACTGAGAAAATTGAAAATGATAAAATTGAAGTAGAAAGAATTAAGAAAGAAAATGAAAAATTGTTTCTTGAAAATCGTAAAATTTCAGAAAATTTTGACAAACTAAAACGAACGGTAAAAGATTCTGATGAAAGAAATGGTAAAACCAATAAAGAAAATGAGCATTTAACTGTAGTTCTTAGACACAAAGAAGAGCAAATCAATCAACAACTGGATGAGATTGCTAAATTGACGCTTCTGTTTGAAGAAGCTAAGATTGAGAATGAGCGTATCAATCTGAAATTAACCAGTTACAGCTCCGCAAGCTTTGTTTTACAACACATTGTTCCCAAACCCATCAGAAAAAAACAAAGCAGGCGAAGATGTTTACTCGGATGGAACTGGGGTTGGGTTTCATAGGTTCCACCGCCAGTTTTAAACAATTATTCAAAGCAAATGTCCGGGTTGGTTAATGATGAAGATGAAACAAATGAAATAAAACTTCCAGAGTCAATTGATGTTACATTTTCTTCATCTGATGATAGTGTTCAAACTGAGATTGTGAAAGACATGGCTGAAAGTGTTTTGAAGTCTGAAAGTGATTTAGTTGAGGATGAAGAGTGTTTTCTGAACAATTATATTCCGAAACCAAAATCCAAAAACAACTTAAATGAAGAACCTACTCTTGTCATGTACAAGATGTCAGGATCGGATAAGTTGTATTCGGATTCTGAGTTTCCACTGGAGAATGTTAATGTGAACAAATTGAAAAACGTTTTCAAACTGGTTGAAATTGATTTGTCTGAAGTAGAAGGTTTGAATCAGACAAAGAGGCAAATGAATTTTGAAAAAGATAAAGCTTACTACAAGAAACCTGTTGTTCCACCGCGTTTTTATAACAACAATCGAAACAGATGGTCGGGTGGTTATCAGGGTGGTAAGAATTATCAAAGGAAAAATGTTCAAAACAGAAGGTTTGCTGAGAAAAAGGTTTTTGTGAACGGTTCGAGTTCACTTTTTGATGAAGAATATGAGATTTTTTCAAAATCAAACAAAGAGTTCTTTGAGAAGAAAGCGTCTCAACCTCAGTCTGAAGGTACAAGTCGGGTAGTTGACACCCGAACATGCTTCAAATGTAATCAAGTTGGACATATTGCACGAAAGTGTACCAACTTGAAGCCTAAGACTGAAGTTGTGATGAATCCAAGGAAGAAAGATGATGTGAAGGGAAAAGCTCCATTGGTTGTTGAGAAAAAGATTTTGAAAAATGACAACACCAAGATCAAAACTAAACCTGTTAAGAATATGGTAACTAAAAATGAAAAGTTTTACAAACGGGTTGCATCATCTCAACAAACATGGAAACCAAAATTAGAGAAACAAGTTTCAACTTCACAAGAGAAGAAAGTTGTTCCTAAAAAGATTATTCAAAATGAAAACAGAAAAGAAAACATTTCAATGTCTTATGAAAATTTTGTTAAAAAGAATGTTTCTGTGGAAAAAGAGGAGAAAGTTGATATAAAAAAGGATATTGATAACAAATTGGAAATGAATGATAAAAACTTTCCACCTCTTAAATCAGTTGTAAAGTGTATAGATGAGATTAAGTTACCTGAGTCTGATGAGGCTTGGGCAGCTTATTTCAGCTAATCATATTTCTATCTGGTGCAGGAGCTTCCAAGATCCGTTTCACGTTGGATTATGGATAGTGGAGCTTCTCGGCACATGACGGGGAAAACAACTCTGCTGTACGATGTTAGAAATTTCAATGGTGGTTATGTGGTGTCACACCCCGACCACGTAGAACCTACAAAACGTGGCGGAAACATCGGGGAGTGTTGTAACAGAATCATTGTTTTATAACACATGGAACTTGAAATATTGTTTTATTTATTAAAAGAGTTACAATGTCTTGACAATCAAAGAAACATAACAAAATAACTAGTCTTGCATCTTTTATTGTCACTAAGGCCCATGTCCGCCTATGTGTATCTTGATCAATCCTATGCTTCATTTCCTGAAACACATGTGAAAATAGGTACGTCAGCATAAAAATGCCGGCGAGTACATAGGTTTTGTGAAAATAAGATTCATGACATCTGTTTAAGAAAATGTTTAGTCATGAACCTTGTAATTTGTTTTGTCTTTGTAAATAATTTGAAAAACAATAAGTTCAGATGATACGTATAAATAAGAGAATAATGCATGGTTAAATGAATAACCATGTAAAAATGAGTTTGTATAAGTTAAGTTGTTTGTAAAACAATGTATTGTGAAAAGTATGTTATTTGTATAAAATGTTATATGTCTAAATTGAAATGATTTCAAATAACGCAACGATATGTAATACCATACAATCACTTATATATAGGAAGTACCAGCGGCGTATCCACCATGCTTGTATCATATTACACACGCCTCGTTACTTAAATCACTTACTCAAACCAAACCACCAATATAAGATGTCTATGTTTAAACCAATTGTCAAAAGTCCTTGTATAAACCATGTCAAATGTTGATAGTCCAAAAGTAGTCAAGTAATGTGTAACAAATGTTTATGTATGGCTAGTGAAATGCATCAACTAAACCATAGATGAAATGCACAAAACAAAGTATTGAAGTAAAACTTGGTTTAAATCAAAGTTATGTTTTGTAAAATATATGCATGCTATACTGAATATGAACATTTATGCGGTATTGTAAAAATTCATACATCCAAGCCTTGCGACAGTCGGATAACTATGTAAAAATGAGTTATCAAAAGAATATGTATTCGGATTCGGTCATTCCTTACGTCCAAACAAACCCGAGATTTCAGGAATGGGATTTGTCAAGTCCTATGGTACCACTACCTACTACCGAGCGGCGTGATCGGTGTTAATAAATGTATAGTATAGTTTAAGCAAACCAAATGTCATACCAAAATGTAAGCATGTTTTATGAAGATAATGTACCTAGTATGCTAGAGTAAACATACAAGGTAGAGCTGTAAAACAATGTGTCCATATGTTACTAGAACATATGCAACAGAGATGCAATGTAAAATAATGTACTAAGCATGTACTAAATGGACATACATAGCATGTGATGTGATGTGATGTAAAACAATGTACTAAGTATGCACACAATGGACATACATAGCATAAAATGTAATGAAATCATGTACTAATAGTGTACTAATGAACATAGCATGTATATAATGTGAAAACATGGAAAGCATGAAAGTAACAAGTAGGCACATGTGTTCCACCCCAAAACGTTTGGAAAACAGTAAAAGAGGGGTCTATGTACTCACTTGAGATTGCTCAGAAATCCTAAGATAACCACCAAGCAATTCTAGAGATCACGGATATCAAACGGCACCTAATATAGGTAACTACATTAATAAACCGGACCTAAATCGGAAGATCGGATAGAATGAGGGTTCGTAAACCAAATGAGTATGGGAACTCGTGTAATATGGTTTAACAATGCCTACATACTAAATGAATCCTAAGATAAGTGCTTATGACCCATTACGACCCGTTTAGGTAGCTTATGCTACTTTAACGCGTCGTTCGCGTGAAACACGTTCGGACCGCCTAACTAGTCCTATGACAAGTAACATATGCCTTAACATGGCTAATATTGTTGTCAAATTAGTTTAGATGTCAAAAGTTATGTTACATATGTTTAAAATGAATTTTGGCATCAAAGGGGTATTTTGGTAATTTACCTAAGGCATATAAACTACCTATCATACAACTACTTAAACGAAGCGACCATAAGGTATAACCTCGTAAGGTTATTCCCTATAAACTATGGTCACCTAAAATGCTTGGTCGGATCCTAATGATCGACCAAACGGGTCGGGTTCGAAAGTATAAGCGATTGTTTAGATCGCTTACCTTACGACCCTAAATAAGCACTAAACTAAAAGTGACGAGCTAAGCATGTTAAAACATGCTTAACTAAGTTTAGAAAACAGGTTTGGTATCAAAACAAATGGTCTTGATACCCACAAGTAGTTTGGTTACAAAATACGCAAGAATACGTACTCTGACCGAAACTACGGCTCGTCACTGAGCCTAGATAACGTGGTAATCAGTAGGTATAGTCACTAGGGACTATAACCATCGTGATCATGCTCACGTTATGAAGTTCAAACGAACTTCGCATCGACCATAAACTGGTCAATGCAGAAAGTCAAACAAAGTTCGACTTTCGGACTCGAAAAGCAATAAAAGAACGAAGGAACACTTACGAAGGGTCCCCGAATGCTAATCTAGATCAAAATAGCTCAGGTATGAAACAAAGGTTTCAACTTAGAGCACAAATGATCAGATTCTAGTGAGAAATGAAGTTGGGGTATGTGGGTATTTATAGTAAATGGACAACCGTTAAGATCATTTCTTGGAAAAGGGGGCACGATCTAAGCCGTACACTTGTTGGAAAGTTGTGGTAACTCATTTGCCATCCACCATAAGAGTTTGACACTTGGCACTTGGCCTTTGGAGATTGTTAAGGGCTGTTAAAAGCTGAAAAAAACGTTTTGCTGCATCTGGCCCCTGTTTACGGACCTAGTTTGGCAGATTTACAGTTTTAGTCCCTGCAACCTCAAAACTTGGTTTTCGATGCGTTTTTTTTTTACACGTTTAAGCCCTGTTAACCCCATTTCAAAGATCTAAAATGAAGTTAAAGTATAGGGAACTTAAAATGTGTTCAAAAATATCTCGGGTGTCGGTTCGTTTAGCCGTACGGTTACGTTGTTCGGTTAATTACGACGGAATGCGCATAAGCGCGAAAAATGATCCAAATGGCGTGACGAATGGATTTTTCCTATGCCAAACACTAAAATAAAATATTTTAGTGCTTACATAAATTTTTGGATGTCCGGATGTATTCAGAACGTAAGTTATGCACGAAAATGCAAACTTGTGCACTTTTTGACGCTTTTAGTACCTGAATGAGCCAAAAGTTTATTTTAGCACACCGAACCCCTCAAAGCCTATTTCTAAGCTATATAAAGGATATTTAAGGTGTGTTTAACTTATGGTCATGTTCCGGAATGTCTGTTACAGTTCAAATTGGCATACTTTCGCAGTTTGTCAAGTTTAGTCCCTGTAAGCGAATTAACTTGTTTTTGCCATACCAAAGCCTTCAAAACTTATTTCTAAGTTATGTAAAGGTTATTTAAGGTATGTTAAGCCTATGTCACTATTCTGGAGTGTTTGTTGCATTAAACTGGTTATATTTACGCATCGGTGCGCGTATAACCTTCCAGAAAGCGATTTAGAGTTTGGAATTGAACAAAAATTGATATGTGCAAATGATACACATATTTTTACAAATCCCAAGTATGAAATATAATATTTCATTGGTTCGGTATTTGTTTGATGGCCGTGGAGGCACAGGTGTTACAGTCTCCCCTACTTTAGGAAATTTCGTCCCGAAATTTATTTAGAGGAAACTTGTGAGAGTTTAAAACATGAAGTTGAAAAGATCAAACAACATTGGTTAGGGTTCTGAACTTCTAGTAACCTTAATAACATTATGCTTGCAATGTAAGAGGGACACTTATATACAAGTATATGAAGCGTCATTGGTGCGTCCACCGTACATCCATTACATCGTTCTCATTTTGTTATTGTTGTCGCTATCGGTTCTTACACATAATAAATCTTACTGGGTTTCTGTGCACTAAATTTCATAATTATGTACGCGTCCATAATTAGACAATTCCTTGTACAGTTCACACAGTCTATTTTATAATGTGTAGTGTAAAACCAAATGAACAAACCTGTGATGAGTGTGACTAGACCGCCATAGAGTCCTTTTAATTAAGTCAATAAATGATCTAAATAGACTATCAAGGAGTCTGTTCAGCTACATCACTAGATGTCGTCCTTTAACCAGATTGTGAATCAATCTTTTTTACTAGACCTCTAAAAGGGTCTCTTATGAAACATGGAGTGGTACTATATAATCCAAGGGTCTTAACTGTTATATAGAAGCCCATTAAGGATTTAAGGCAGTACCTTTTGACTATCCTGCTACGAATCCCTCATATGGAGATATGAAAGATCCTGCGAGGATTTGGATAACAAATATCCAGAGTATAAAAACACAAAATGCATAAAAGAAAACATAAGATGAATAAACACAAAGTCACATAACCACAAAATTGTTTGTTAATTTGTCTTGTTAATTGCGTACATGCATTTAAAGCACACTAGGAATCCATTCCGTGGATTTCATTTGGTACTTTAAACGTTATCAATAATCTAACTATAAAGATAGAAAGATTCAAAAAGAAAATTCGATTTCGATTATTAGGAACCGAAATGTTCGAATTTAGGTACATAAGGAATCCAATTAAGGACTCTGATTTGTATGACAATTATCCACAAGGATCTAATTGTGAAGATAAAAAGATCCCATATGGATTTTAGAGGTTGAAGATGTTTTGAAACCTTGCACTGGACGTGCTTAAGTCAAAACATGAAGTTGAAATGCTTATGAAGTTGAGATGCTCGATATGCCAAGGCGACATATGAAGCGAAATTTGAAGGTTAAGTCAATGCATGAGAAAAATATTTTTTTTTGCAATACTATGCATGGGGTTCTAAAAATGTGTTCAATGTTTTTGAAACCTTATATATAATACCTTTGAAATCATAAAGTAGTTGTATTAGGTAGGTATATTCATAAAAATGTTTTAAAATCATGCGAAATGAATTTTGAAATTATGTATAAGGTTTTTGGAAAACATGAATGATGCTTTTGAAATCATGCACTTGATAAGAAAATATATTGTACTAATATTGTTTTTAGGCTATATGAGACATTTTGAAATCATGAAGGTTGTTTTTGAAAATACAGACAAAGCTTTGTGCATTTGTTATGTTTAAAATACACTATATTAAAAATGTTTTCGAACTATGTATAGGATGTTTTGAAATCATGTAGGTTGTTTTGAAAACTTATGTTATGCATGTTGAAGAAATCAGAACGTAATGGGTATGAGATTTGAAAATACTCTTAGTTATCTATCCAAGAATTCAAAGGCACAGATGTGTGAAAAGCACGATTACTCATAATTTCGATTTATTTCTTGTACTTCGTTTCCTAGAATGAAACGAGTACTTAGAATTTTCCAAAGGAATCATGAACAAACGCAAGAATGGGAAATTCGCAAAAGTAGTTTGTAAGGAATATAGTTCCTTAATGTAGGTATCATAGGAAAAGTCATACACATATGTAACTACAATTGTACATCAGAATTTGTGAACAATAATTTATTTATAAACAAAACAGATTGTTTCACATTACAAGAAAATAAAAGAACAAAAGCATAAGACAGCAACATCCTTTGTTCAGTCAAATGCTCATCCGAGGGTCAGATTTGCATTAGCAAGCTTTGGGCAATCCCTCCGGAAATGGCCCATCTCGCCACAGTTGTAGCAAGACCCCGGCGAGAAACGAGCTTGAGCAGGATTGTCATCAGCTTGATTTGGTACAGCTGCTGTTGGGCAAACCCTTGCTGTATGACCTATAAGTCCACAAATCTGGCATTTGCGGCACTTCACACTAGCATGATGATGGAGGCTACATTGGTTGCACAAGGGTGCAGTTCCATTGTATGGCTTCCTAGTAGGGGGTTGAGCTGGTTGGTTGGGGACGGCTTGATCATTGTGAGCGACCACGGCGAAATTCTGAGAAGCCTTTCGCTTCTTTGACTTCTTAGGAGATCGTTCATCCATGGTCTTTGATTCCTCGATTGGTTTCTTGGCTGATGGTGTTGTCACCTGACTAGGTCCTGCCTGTCTTGGTGACTCTTGAGTGGCTTCATCCTGGAGACGATACATGGTAGTAGTTAATTCAACAGTCTTCAGGACTACTTCGCCTATTCGTTGAGCGAATTTGGCTGTCTGCTCGGACATTTGACCGGTGCTGAGAGGAAGAGACATTCTAGAAGCAAATGAAAGGCATAGGAAGAAACAGGTGAAAGGTTATTGGATAATCAATACAGAATGGTAACGAATGAAAATTGTGATCATTTGTTTGTTTCCTAAGGCAAACAAATGAGATGGTGACAAATCAAAGTAAATGGGTCAAAAATAATGTATCGCGAAGACATGCTCGCCTATAAGTGAACACTCATCCCAAGAATTCCCAGGTAAGCACAACTGGTCTCGCGTCTGATGAGATGTATACGAAGTGCTTGCCTAGACAGAAAACCCAGAATACAGGCATTCACCCTTCCAGTTTGCATGTGTTCACATTATTTAAAACCCAAGACCTTGACGAGGTTTTGAAAATCTCAAAGGGGTTCAAAACCATATAACAGAGGGTTCAAAACCTTACAATAAAGGGTTCAGAACCTAGTAATCAATCATCCTAGAACAGATGATTAGTTTTCAAAGTGGTTTTGAAATTTATGTTCTTGTTGTGGTTGTCGCCTAAGGATAGGTGACAGTATTTGTCACACCCCCAAAATCCACCTGCGGAGTACTACCGCTTGGAGGCGTGACTGACCAGGATCCAGCCACCAATCATATTGAACAAGCATGTATGTAATTATAAAGGTTCAACCAATACGATTGGTGTTCACACAAAACATAGTTAAGTTACTAGCGGAAGCATAAGTCTCAAATCAAAACATAAGTTTAATTGTTTCAAAGTTTAACATGGCACCCAGATGTCCATGTCCCACAACGATCCTCCTCCATGCAAGCTCCAGCTAAGAAACCTAAGGACCTGCAAAGCATGTAGTAACGAGTCAACAACAAGTTGAGTGAGTTCACGGTTGGGTGTTCGTTTTAAGTTATTTCGAAAACAGTTTCCTTTAGCTGGCATCCTGCCGTGGGGGTTACCCCATAGTTAAAAACGTGTCTTGTTTGTTCCCGGTTACTCTGGCACGTGTTAGTTATCTGGCATTTCGGCCGTGGGGGCTACCCCATGTATACACTAGACTCGTTACCATATCGACTGCTGACTGTAGTCATGTTTAAGTGCCCTGAAACTGTCAATGTCTATCATCATTGACGTGCCCCAGATCCATTAGTTCACGCCCGTCCTCTGCGGCACGGTGTGAGGTTTGTCAGACCTAAATAGCGCTATCTAACTAATGACCCGCTCGCCATTGGCCCGGCGATTAAGTCGATATAAAAAGGAGGGACTTCGTGATAGAGTTTTGGTCTAGTACGAGTTATCTGTCCGTGAGGACGAGGAATTACATTCCTGAACCGTTACTGTCCTACCCAAGGAGGACGAGGAACCCATGTTCCTTAACCCCAATTCCCGACCCCTGGGAATCCCATGCTTTGTAGAGGGTGTGAACTCACCTTGGTTTGCTCGGTAGATACACAGAAAAGTCAATCAAGCAATATCGTGGCTACTCTCGTCCTATCATAGTTGTATCATACCAATCAGGTTCGTATTCAATCAGTACACGTATGTTCCTAGCATAATGCATTCAAGTATCGTTCATGGCATACACGTTTGATCATGGCAGTTCAACAATATCCACATTCAATCATCAACACACAAAATCTGTGCATCAGGCCCAAGAGTCCGGCCCAATCACTAAGTCCGAAATGAGGTGCAAGCCCAAACAGCGTGTATCTGTGTATAGTCTCGAGTCGCAACTAGGCGTTTGCGACTCGTAACCTGAGTCGCAATCATGGTCTCGGTTCGTGCTATTTTGGTTTCGAGTCGCAACCGGACTCGTAACCGGGGTTTCGAGTCATACGGTTTATGTGCTGATCTCGTGTGGTTTCGAGTCGCAACCAGTTGTTTGCGACTCGCAACCGATGTCGCAACCGGGAGATTTCGACTCATCATGCACTGGTTTCGAGTCGTAACTGGAGGTTTCGGTTGGACAGGAGCTGATTCGGTACAGTGTACTACCCAATAACATTCTGATTTCATGCACCATTATGTACTATCCTCATAAACATGTCTATTTGTCTAATCCTAACCAAAAATGGATCAAACACAACAGATTTCAAATATTCAGCCACATTCATATCATGTTCATCAAGTTCTTCATACATTCATCGTGTTCATCTAATATTCAAGTATATCATCAAATGAAATCATGCACGACCTATCAACATCCATGCTATCAACACAATAAATCACTCTAATAGTAAGCTTTCGGTTCTTAACACAAGAGTATACAAATCCGGTTTAAATGAGCATTATCTAACATACATGTGAAGGCCGATTTCATGAACATCCACAACATGGTTTAAATCACTTTTAGACATAAGATATTATTAACTTATCATGTACTCAAATCCGGAATCATAGTATGATAGCTTATTAACATCATCATGCATAAACTTAACAAACCAACATATTATCAAGTCACACAAGATTCATCATCATTAACAACAACCGAAAAATATAATAAGAATCACTAACCAACAAGTATCATAAACACTAACCGGTTGATGGGTTTCAAAGGTGAGTATGAAGCTTTCAAACGGGTGTGTACGTGTGCCGATCCGCGAGCTCCTTGTGGTTACCGGTTTGAATCCGAGAATGAAGGAGAGGGATGTTGTGGCTTAGGGTTTTAGTGAGGGAGAGTGGAGAGTGTGTGTGTTAGAGGAGTATGAGTGTTGTTGCCCAAAATTGCCAAGTGTGACCATCATGAGGATTATATACTTGTTTCCCTTGTGCACCCTAATGGGCTTTCGAATGAAGTGCACGGCCCAACCGGCCCATATGTTATACTAGTTCACTCGAGACCACATGGTCTCAAGTCGGGTTCGTGTTGTCTCGGTTCATATACATACTCGCATACATACACACAAGCATACATGTAACATAACACATAATCATATAAAGGTTCACTTATCATTCATTAAATCATCAAATCAGTTAGTCACTTAACGTTCAAACACACAACGAAAGGTTCTAAATTTCGAGTTGTCACATCATCCCCAAGTTGAAAGAAATTTCGTCCCGAAATTTGGTAGGCACTCACTGAGGAAGCTAGTTAAGTTGTATGGTTTTCCTGGGGTGTCACATCCACCCCCCGTTGATCTGGAATTTCGTCCCAAAATTCCGTAGCTTCGGCCTCAGTAGTGGGTGTACTGTTTGCGAACAGTTGGGGATACTTTTGTTTCATCTGATCTTCGCGCTCCCAGGTGAACTCTGGGCCGCGACGTGAGTTCCAACGAACTCGAACGAGAGGTATTCTAGTGCTCTTGAGGACCTTAACATCCCGGTCCGTGATTTCGACTGGTTCCTCGACGAATCGTAACTGTTCGTCGATAGTGAGTTCTTTCAGAGGAACTACGTGGGTCTCATCTGACGGACACTTCTTCAGATTTGACACGTGAAAAACGTTGTGAACTGCACCGAGTTCCGCTGGTAAGTTCAGTCTGTAGGCCACCCTGCCTATTTTCTCAATGACTTCGAAAGGTCCAACGTATCGTGGGTTAAGTTTGCCGCGTTTACCAAAACGAACCACACCCTTCCAGGGTGAAACTTTGAGTAGTACCCGCTCCCCAACCTGGAGCTCAAGTGGTTTCCTGCCCATGTCGGCGTAAACTTTCTGACGTTCACGAGCGGCCGTCATGCGTTTTCGTATCTGGGCGATTTGCTCGGTTGTATCTACCACATATTCTGGACCAGTGATCTGACTATCTCCCACCTCTGCCCAGCAAAGAGGAGACCGGCATTTACGTCCGTACAATGCCTCAAATGGAGCAGCTTTAATGCTGGTGTGGTAGCTGTTATTGTACGAGAATTCCACAAGTGGCAGATGCTTTTCCCAGCGGTTGCCAAAGTCGATTACACATGCACGAAGCATGTCTTCTAAGGTTTGAATAGTGCGTTCGGACTGCCCGTCCGTCTGAGGGTGATACGCTGTGCTCATGTCTAGTCGTGAGCCAAAGGATTTGTGCATTGCTTGCCACAGCTCTGAAGTAAAACGTGCATCTCGATCCGAGATAATGGAGGTGGGCACCCCGTGCCTCGAAACAACTTCCTTGAGGTAAATTTCTGCGAGTGTGGAGAATTTGTCCGTCTCCTTGATAGCCAGGAAGTGTGCAGATTTTGTAAGTCGATCCACGATCACCCAAATAGTATCGTTCCCGCGCTGGGATCTAGGTAGGCCCGTAACAAAATCCATGGAAATTTGCTCCCATTTCCATTGAGGTATCTCTGGTTGTTGGAGTAGGCCTGATGGTTTCTGGTATTCCGACTTGACTCTCGCACAAGTCAAACACTTGCTGACGTAGGTTGCTATGTGGGCCTTCATGCTAGGCCACCAATACGTAGTTTTAATGTCGTGGTACATTTTATCCGAACCAGGATGTACCGAGTAGCGAGACTTGTGTGCTTCGTCCATCACAAGCTCTCGTAGGTTGCCGTAGAGCGGGACCCAAACGCGTCCCATCACGTAGTAAGCACCGTCTTCCTTCTGTTCTAAACGTTGCCTCGATCCGCGTAGGGCTTCGGCCCTGACGTTTTCTGGTTTCAGTGCTTCTATCTGAGCTGTTCGTATCTGGGAGGGAAGACTAGAATGGATCGTGAGTTGTAGAGCTCGTACGCGCTTAGGCGCAGTGTCCTTCCGACTGAGGGCGTCAGCCACCACATTGGCCTTGCCCGGGTGATACCTGATTGAGCACTCGTAGTCGTTCAGCAGCTCGACCCATCGTCGTTGTCGCATATTTAGTTCTTTCTGTTTGAAGATGTGCTCGAGGCTCCTGTGGTCGGTGTAGATGGCGCACTTGGTACCGTACAGGTAATGCCACCATAACTTAAGTGCAAAAACAACAGCTCCCAGCTCCAAGTCGTGCGTCGTGTAGTTCTTTTCATGAACCTTGAGTTGGCGTGAGGCGTAGGCTATAACCTTGTCTCGTTGCATCAATACGCAACCAAGACCCTGAATTGATGCGTCGCAGTAAACCACAAAGTCGTCTGTGCCTTCTGGCAAGGAAAGGATAGGTGCGCTGCAAAGTCTATCCTTTAAGTGCTGAAATGCTAACTCCTGTGCATTCCCCCAGCGATAAACAACGCCCTTCTGCGTTAGTGAGGTGAGAGGCTGTGCAATCTTAGAAAAATCCTTTATGAATCTCCGGTAGTATCCCGCCAAACCCAAGAATTGGCGAATTTCCTTTGGTGTACGAGGTGTAGGCCAGTTCTTAATCGAGTCTATCTTGGATGGATCAACATGAATCCCATCCTTGTTTACCACGTGGCCTAGGAAATGGACTTCTCGAAGCCAGAAGTCTCATTTCGAGAACTTTGCATAAAGCTGTTCTGTTCGAAGGAGTTCCAGAATAAGTCGAAGATGCTGCTCGTGTTCCTCCCGACTCTTGGAATAGATCAGGATGTCGTCGATGAAGACTATAACGAACTTGTCCAGGTAAGGCTTGCACACCCGGTTCATCAAGTCCATGAAAACCGCAGGTGCGTTTGTCATCCCAAAAGGCATGACCAAAAACTCATAGTGCCCGTATCGAGTTCTGAAAGCTGTTTTGGAGACGTCCTCTTCCCGGACTCTCAGCTGGTGATAACCCGATCTCAAATCGATCTTCGAATAGTAGCTCGACCCTTGCAGCTGGTCGAATAAGTCGTCGATACGCGGTAGAGGGTAACGATTCTTCACCGTCACCTTGTTGAGTTCCCGGTAGTCGATGCACATTCTGAAAGTACCGTCCTTCTTCTTTACAAATAATACTGGAGCTCCCCAGGGCGATGAGCTTGGACGAATAAAACCCTTATCCAGGAGCTCTTGTAGTTGCGTAGAGAGTTCCTTCAACTCTGATGGGGCTAAACGATAAGGTGCACGAGCTATAGGCGCAGCTCCAGGAGCTAGTTCGATCTGAAACTCGACTTGGCGATGAGGCGGAAGACCAGGTAATTCCTCAGGAAATACCTCTGGATAATCGCGTACAACTGGAAAATCTTCTATCTTCTTCTCTTTTTCTGAGGTGTCAGTAACGAGAGCCAAAATGGCAGTGTGGCCCTTTCGCAGGCACTTTTGGGCCTTAAGGAGAGAAATGACGTTCTCAACAGCACTCCTCTTGTCGCCATGAATCATGAGAAGTTCACTACCGGGACCTGGAATGCGGACAACCTTCTCGTTGCAAAGAATCTCTGCTCGGTATTGGGATAACCAATCCATCCCAATGACAACGTCGAAACTACCCAAGACAATAGGAATGAGGTCGATAGAGAAGGTCTGGTCAGCTAGAATAAGTTTACAACCCTTGACTACGTGTGTGGCTTCTAAACTCTTACCATTTGCTAGTTCTACAGTGTGCTTGTTGTTCAAAGGTGTGGGAATACGCTTAAGCATTCGACTAACTTCTAGTGACACGTAGCTAGTATCGGCACCCGAGTCAAATAATACTGAAACATAAAAGTCGTCGAGAAGGAACTTACCCGCCACAACATTGGGGTCATTCCTTGCTTCACCTTGGCCAATCACAAACACCCGCCCCCTGGCGCCATTGTTGTTGTTGTTCCCATTGTTACCATTCCCCTGATTGTTGTTATTATTGTTGTTGTTGTTCTGGTTCCTGTTCAGTTGGGGACAGTCTCTCTTGAAGTGGCCCTCAGCTCCACACTGAAAGCACCCTTTGTTATCACCTTGCTGTTGCTGCTGGCGTTGATTCTGTTGAGCTTGATGACAATTCTGATTGGCGGGGTATAAGCTCCTACAATCCTTTGCGGCGTGACCAGGCTTGTTACACCGATGACAGTTGCCCCTGGTGCATGGCCCGCTGTGGTGCAGGCTGCAGCGATTGCATTTGGGGTGATTCCCTTTGTACCCACCATGACTTTGACCACCGGACGATTGCTGATTAGGGCTCTTGTAGTCATCAGTCTTCCTCTGCTGAGACTGGGACTGAACAGAAGTCGAACCCTTACTTGAAGTTCCATCCCATTTTCGTTTGTTGTCACTAGAGGTACCAGAAGTAGTTGCAGCACCTATGCGTTTTGGTAACTTGTTCTGCTCCACCGCTTGATCCGTGAGACGGTGAGCCAACTGGACAGTTTGCTGGTAAGTAGCGAGGTTCGCTGAAGTCACATGACTTTGGATTTCTGGCACTAAGCCCTGAAGAAACAGTTCGATGCGTTTGATGGGAGGATCCACCATAGTAGGGCACAAAATTGCCAGTTCGTTCGACCTTTTCACATAAGCTTCAATTTCGGACCCCGTCATCTTGAGGTTGAAGAACTCCACTTCCAGTTTGTGAATCTCATCACGACTGCAGTATTCCTCCTTGATCATCTCCTTAAAAGTTTCCCATGGGGTGGCGTTGGCAGCAACCAACCCCAGCATCTGAACTTGAGCGTTCCACCATGTGAGGGCTAAACCCTCGAGAGTACCAGTAGCATACTTCACCCTGCGCGCCTCAGGGCATTCGCACATTTCGAACACAGATTCTAGCTTCTCAAACCAATGTAGGAGACCTACTGCTCCTTCAGTGCCGCTAAAAGTAGTTGGTCGGCAGTCCATGAAAGTCTTAAAAGTGCACACGGGTGGCTGAACATGCTGACCTATCGTAGGCGAAAGAAAAGACAGAGTTTAACACAAAGGTTGGTTCACGAGAGTAGGATCCTAAAGATCCTAGAATGAGTTCGGACTGCAGGATATACCTCCTGCGTGTGCAGCTGCAAGTGCTGCGGCAACTCGTTCGTTGATTAGAGCCGTCAACTGGGCTTGTGTTAGGTTAACGCGTCCAGACATGATCTTCATATCAAGAAGAACGTGAGTGAGAGGGGTTCGCGAAAGTACGACGATAAAATAGAGTAAGCACGCACGTGTCCAAGCAACAGTAGTTATACCAATCAAGCATACCATAAGCAATGTACTATGTAACTAGCAGGTAGGTAATATATACACAGATCATATCACCTAGAATGTCGAGCCTTGCGTGTGGAGTGAAGCATCGTTGTGGACCGTTGAGCACTGTACAGGTTATAGTCTGGTTTTAACAAAAACGTTTTCCCCTTTATTAAAACCAAGTTCTCTATAACCAATGGCTCTGATACCAATCTGTCACACCCCCAAAATCCACCTGCGGAGTACTACCGCTTGGAGGCGTGACTGACCAGGATCCAGCCACCAATCATATTGAACAAGCATGTATGTAATTATAAAGGTTCAACCAATACGATTGGTGTTCACACAAAACATAGTTAAGTTACTAGCGGAAGCATAAGTCTCAAATCAAAACATAAGTTTAATTGTTTCAAAGTTTAACATGGCACCCAGATGTCCATGTCCCACAACGATCCTCCTCCATGCAAGCTCCAGCTAAGAAACCTAAGGACCTGCAAAGCATGTAGTAACGAGTCAACAACAAGTTGAGTGAGTTCACGGTTGGGTGTTCGTTTTAAGTTATTTCGAAAACAGTTTCCTTTAGCTGGCATCCTGCCGTGGGGGTTACCCCATAGTTAAAAACGTGTCTTGTTTGTTCCCGGTTACTCTGGCAATCCAGCCGTGGGGGCTACCCCGTGTTAGTTATCTGGCATTTCGGCCGTGGGGGCTACCCCATGTATACACTAGACTCGTTACCATATCGACTGCTGACTGTAGTCATGTTTAAGTGCCCTGAAACTGTCAATGTCTATCATCATTGACGTACCCCAGATCCATTAGTTCACGCCCGTCCTCTGCGGCACGGTGTGAGGTTTGTCAGACCTAAATAGCGCTATCTAACTAATGACCCGCTCGCCATTGGCCCGGCGATTAAGTCGATATAAAAAGGAGGGACTTCGTGATAGAGTTTTGGTCTAGTACGAGTTATCTGTCCGTGAGGACGAGGAATTACATTCCTGAACCGTTACTGTCCTACCCAAGGAGGACGAGGAACCCATGTTCCTTAACCCCAATTCCCGACCCCTGGGAATCCCATGCTTTGTAGAGGGTGTGAACTCACCTTGGTTTGCTCGGTAGATACACAGAAAAGTCAATCAAGCAATATCGTGGCTACTCTCGTCCTATCATAGTTGTATCATACCAATCAGGTTCGTATTCAATCAGTACACGTATGTTCCTAGCATAATGCATTCAAGTATCGTTCATGGCATACACGTTTGATCATGGCAGTTCAACAATATCCACATTCAATCATCAACACACAAAATCTGTGCATCAGGCCCAAGAGTCCGGCCCAATCACTAAGTCCGAAATGAGGTGCAAACCCAAACAGCGTGTATCTGTGTATAGTCTCGAGTCGCAACTAGGCGTTTGCGACTCGCAACCTGAGTCGCAATCATGGTCTCGGTTCGTGCTGTTTTGGTCTCGAGTCGCAACCGGACTCGTAACCGGGGTTTCGAGTCATACGGTTTATGTGCTGATCTCGTGTGGTTTCGAGTCGCAACCAGTTGTTTGCGACTCGCAACCGATGTCGCAACCGGGAGATTTCGACTCATCATGCACTGGTTTCGAGTCGTAACTGGAGGTTTCGGTTGGACAGGAGCTGATTCGGTACAGTGTACTACCCAATAACATTCTGATTTCATGCACCATTATGTACTATCCTCATAAACATGTCTATTTGTCTAATCCTAACCAAAAATGGATCAAACACAACAGATTTCAAATATTCAGCCACATTCATATCATGTTCATCAAGTTCTTCATACATTCATCGTGTTCATCTAATATTCAAGTATATCATCAAATGAAATCATGCACGACCTATCAACATCCATGCTATCAACACAATAAATCACTCTAATAGTAAGCTTTCGGTTCTTAACACAAGAGTATACAAATCCGGTTTAAATGAGCATTATCTAACATACATGTGAAGGCCGATTTCATGAACATCCACAACATGGTTTAAATCACTTTTAGACATAAGATATTATTAACTCATCATGTACTCAAATCCGGAATCATAGTATGATAGCTTATTAACATCATCATGCATAAACTTAACAAACCAACATATTATCAAGTCACACAAGATTCATCATCATTAACAACAACCGAAAAATATAATAAGAATCACTAACCAACAAGTATCATAAACACTAACCGGTTGATGGGTTTCAAAGGTGAGTATGAAGCTTTCAAACGGGTGTGTACGTGTGCCGATCCGCGAGCTCCTTGTGGTTACCGGTTTGAATCCGAGAATGAAGGAGAGGGATGTTGTGGCTTAGGGTTTTAGTGAGGGAGAGTGGAGAGTGTGTGTGTTAGAGGAGTATGAGTGTTGTTGCCCAAAATTGCCAAGTGTGACCATCATGAGGATTATATACTTGTTTCCCTTGTGCACCCTAATGGGCTTTCGAATGAAGTGCACGGCCCAACCGGCCCATATGTTATACTAGTTCACTCGAGACCACATGGTCTCAAGTCGGGTTCGTGTTGTCTCGGTTCATATACATACTCGCATACATACACACAAGCATACATGTAACATAACACATAATCATATAAAGGTTCACTTATCATTCATTAAATCATCAAATCAGTTAGTCACTTAACGTTCAAACACACAACGAAAGGTTCTAAATTTCGAGTTGTCACAGTATTGTTTTATGACTAAACGCAAGTAAACTCGCGTTAGGGTCCTAAGAAGGTTATAGACTAGGTCAAAGTATTACTAATAACCTAATTCCCTATAACCATGAGCTCTGATACCAACTTTTCTGTCACACCCCGACCACGTAGAACCTACAAAACGTGGCGGAAACATCGGGGAGTGTTGTAACAGAATCATTGTTTCATAACACATGGAACTTGAAATATTGTTTTATTTATTAAAAGAGTTACAATGTCTTGACAATCAAAGAAACATAACAAAATAACTAGTCTTGCATCTTTTATTGTCACTAAGGCCCATGTCCGCCTATGTGTATCTTGATCAATCCTATGCTTCATTTCCTGAAACACATGTGAAAATAGGTACGTCAGCATAAAAATGCCGGCGAGTACATAGGTTTTATGAAAATAAGTTTCATGACATCTGTTTAAGAAAATGTTTAGTCATGAACCTTGTAATTTGCTTTGTCTTTGTAAATCATTTGAAAAACAATAAGTTCAGATGATACGTATAAATAAGAGAATAATGCATGGTTAATTGAATAACCATGTAAAAATGAGTTTGTATAAGTTAAGTTGTTTGTAAAACAATGTATTGTGAAAAGTATGTTATTTGTATAAAATGTTATATGTCTAAATTGAAATGATTTCAAATAACGCAACGATATGTAATACCATACAATCACTTATATATAGGAAGTACCAGCGGCGTATCCACCATGCTTGTATCATATTACACACGCCTCGTTACTTAAATCACTTACTCAAACCAAACCACCAATATAAGATGTCTATGTTTAAACCAATTGTCAAAAGTCCTTGTATAAACCATGTCAAATGTTGATAGTCCAAAAGTAGTCAAGTAATGTGTAACAAATGTTTATGTATGGCTAGTGAAATGCATCAACTAAACCATAGATGAAATGCACAAAACAAAGTATTGAAGTAAAACTTGGTTTAAATCAAAGTTATGTTTTGTAAAATATATGCATGCTATACTGAATATGAACATTTATGCGGTATTGTAAAAATTCATACATCCAAGCCTTGCGACAGTCGGATAACTATGTAAAAATGAGTTATCAAAAGAATATGTATTCGGATTCGGTCATTCCTTACGTCCAAACAAACCCGAGATTTCAGGAATGGGATTTGTCAAGTCCTATGGTACCACTACCTACTACCGAGCGGCGTGATCGGTGTTAATGAATGTATAGTATAGTTTAAACAAACCAAATGTCATACCAAAATGTAAGCATGTTTTATGAAGATAATGTACCTAGTATGCTAGAGTAAACATACAAGGTAGAGCTGTAAAACAATGTGTCCATATGTTACTGGAACATATGCAACAGAGATGCAATGTAAAATAATGTACTAAGCATGTACTAAATGGACATACATAGCATGTGATGTGATGTGATGTAAAACAATGTACTAAGTATGCACACAATGGACATACATAGCATAAAATGTAATGAAATCATGTACTAATAGTGTACTAATGAACATAGCATGTATATAATGTGAAAACATGGAAAGCATGAAAGTAACAAGTAGGCACATGTGTTCCACCCCAAAACGTTTGGAAAACAGTAAAAGAGGGGTCTATGTACTCACTTGAGATTGCTCAGAAGTCCTAAGATAACCACCAAGCAATGCTAGAGATCACGGATATCAAACGACACCTAATATAGGTAACTACATTAATAAACCGGACCTAAATCGGAAGATCGGATAGAATGAGGGTTCGTAAACCAAATGAGTATGGGAACTCGTGTAATATGGTTTAACAACGCCTACATACTAAATGAATCCTAACATAAGTGCTTATGACCCATTACGACCCGTTTAGGTAGCTTATGCTACTTTAACGCGTCGCTCGCGTGAAACACGTTCGGACCGCCTAACTAGTCCTATGACAAGTAACATATGCCTTAACATGTCTAATATTGTTGTCAAATTAGTTTAGATGTCAAAAGTTATGTTACATATGTTTAAAATGAATTTTGGCATCAAAGGGGTATTTTGGTAATTTACCTAAGGCATATAAACTACCTATCATACAACTACTTAAATGAAGCGACCATAAGGTATAACCTCGTAAGGTTATTCCCTATAAACTATGGTCACCTAAAATGCTTGGTCGGATCCTAATGATCGACCAAACGGGTCGGGTTCGAAAGTATAAGCGATTGTTTAGATCGCTTACCTTACGACCCTAAATAAGCACTAAACTAAAAGTGACGAGCTAAGCATGTTAAAACATGCTTACCTAAGTTTAGAAAACAGGTTTGGTATCAAAACAAATGGTCTTGATACCCACAAGTAGTTTGGTTACAAAATACGCAAGAATACGTACTCTGACCGAAACTACGGCTCGTCACTGAGCCTAGATAACGTGGTAATCAGTAGGTATAGTCACTAGGGACTATAACCATCGTGATCACGCTCACGTTATGAAGTTCAAACGAACTTCGCATCGACCATAAACTGGTCAATGCAGAAAGTCAAACAAAGTTCGATTTCGGACTCGAAAAGCAATAAAAGAACGAAGGAACACTTACGAAGGGTCCCCGAATGCTAATCTAGATCAAAATAGCTCAGGTATGAAACAAAGGTTTCAACTTAGAGCACAAATGATCAGATTCTAGTGAGAAATGAAGTTGGGGTATGTGGGTATTTATAGTAAATGGACAACCGTTAAGATCATTTCTTGGAAAAGGGGGCACGATCTAAGCCGTACACTTATTGGAAAGTTGTGGTAACTCATTTGCCATCCACCATAAGAGTTTGACACTTGGCACTTGGCCTTTGGAGATTGTTAAGGGCTGTTAAAAGCTGAAAAAAAACGTTTTGCTGCATCTGGCCCCTGTTTACGGACCTAGTTTGGCAGATTTACAGTTTTAGTCCCTGCAACCTCAAAACTTGGTTTTCGATGCATTTTTTTTGACACGTTTAAGCCCTGTTAAACCCATTTCAAAGCTCTAAAATGAAGTTAAAGTATAGGGAACTTAAAATGTGTTCAAAAATATCTCGGGTGTCGGTTCGTTTAGCCGTACGGTTACGTTGTTCGGTTAATTACGACGGAATGCGCATAAGCGCGAAAAATGATCCAAATGGTGTGACGAATGGATTTTTCTTATGCCAAACACTAAAATAAAATATTTTAGTGCTTACATAAATTTTTGGATGTCCGGATGTATTCAGAACGTAAGTTATGCACGAAAATGCAAACTTGTGCACTTTTTGACGCTTTTAGTACCTGAATGAGCCAAAAGTTTATTTTAGCACACCGAACCCCTCAAAGCCTATTTATAAGCTATATAAAGGATATTTAAGGTGTGTTTAACTTATGGTCATGTTCCGGAATGTCTGTTACAGTTCAAATTGGCATACTTTCGCAGTTTGTCAAGTTTAGTCCCTGTAAGCGAATTAACTTGTTTTTGCCATACCAAAGCCTTCAAAACTTATTTCTAAGTTATGTAAAGGTTATTTAAGGTATGTTAAGCCTATGTCACTATTCTGGAGTGTTT
This sequence comes from Helianthus tuberosus, assembly GCA_030545235.1. Taxonomy (NCBI): domain Eukaryota; kingdom Viridiplantae; phylum Streptophyta; class Magnoliopsida; order Asterales; family Asteraceae; genus Helianthus; species Helianthus tuberosus. Next base: position 97,199 of record JARYGA010054980.1, read on the forward strand.
GTTGCATTAAACTGGTTATATTTACGCATCGGTGCGCGTATAACCTTCCAGAAAGCGATTTAGAGTTTGGAATTGAACAAAAATTGATATGTGCAAATGATACACATATTTTTACAAATCCCAAGTATGAAATATAATATTTCATTGGTTCGGTATTTGTTTGATGGCCGTGGAGGCACAGGTGTTACAGTCTCCCCTACTTTAGGAAATTTCGTCCCGAAATTTATTTAGAGGAAACTTGTGAGAGTTTAAAACATGAAGTTGAAAAGATCAAACAATATTGGTTAGGGTTCTGAACTTCTAGTAACCTTAATAACATTATGCTTGCAATGTAAGAGGGACACTTATATACAAGTATATGAAGCGTCATTGGTGCGTCCACCGTACATCCATTACATCGTTCTCATTTTGTTATTGTTGTCGCTATCGGTTCTTACACATAATAAATCTTACTGGGTTTCTGTGCACTAAATTTCATAATTATGTACGCGTCCATAATTAGACAATTCCTTGTACAGTTCACACAGTCTATTTTATAATGTGTAGTGTAAAACCAAATGAACAAACCTGTGATGAGTGTGACTAGACCGCCATAGAGTCCTTTTAATTAAGTCAATAAATGATCTAAATAGACTATCAAGGAGTCTGTTCAGCTACATCACTAGATGTCGTCCTTTAACCAGATTGTGAATCAATCTTTTTGACTAGACCTCTAAAAGGGTCTCTTATGAAACATGGAGTGGTACTATATAATCCAAGGGTCTTAACTATTATATAGAAGCCCATTAAGGATTTAAGGCAGTACCTTTTGACTATCCTGCTACGAATCCCTCATATGGAGATATGAAAGATCCTGCGAGGATTTGGATAACAAATATCCAGAGTATAAAAACACAAAATGCATAAAAGAAAACATAAGATGAATAAACACATAGTCACATAACCACAAAATTGTTTGTTAATTTGTCTTGTTAATTGCGTACATGCATTTAAAGCACACTAGGAATCCATTCCGTGGATTTCATTTGGTACTTTAAACGTTATCAATAATCTAACTATAAAGATAGAAAGATTCAAAAAGAAAATTCGATTTCGATTATTAGGAACCGAAATGTTCGAATTTAGGTACATAAGGAATCCAATTAAGGACTCTGATTTGTATGACAATTATCCACAAGGATCTAATTGTGAAGATAAAAAGATCCCATATGGATTTTAGAGGTTGAAGATGTTTTGAAACCTTGCACTGGACGTGCTTAAGTCAAAACATGAAGTTGAAATGCTTATGAAGTTGAGATGCTCGATATGCCAAGGCGACATATGAAGCGAAATTTGAAGGTTAAGTCAATGCATGAGAAAAATATTTTTTTTTGCAATACTATGCATGGGGTTCTAAAAATGTGTTCAATGTTTTTGAAACCTTATATATAATACCTTTGAAATCATAAAGTAGTTGTATTAGGTAGGTATATTCATAAAAATGTTTTAAAATCATGCGAAATGAATTTTGAAATTATGTATAAGGTTTTTGGAAAACATGAATGATGCTTTTGAAATCATGCACTTGATAAGAAAATATATTGTACTAATATTGTTTTCAGGCTATATGAGACATTTTGAAATCATGAAGGTTGTTTTTGAAAATACAGACAAAGCTTTGTGCATTTGTTATGTTTAAGTAAATACACTATATTAAAAATGTTTTCGAACTATGTATAGGATGTTTTGAAATCATGTAGGTTGTTTTGAAAACTTATGTTATGCATGTTGAAGAAATCAGAACGTAATGGGTATGAGATTTGAAAATACTCTTAGTTATCTATCCAAAAATTCAAAGGCACAGATGTGTGAAAAGCACGATTACTCATAATTTCGATTTATTTCTTGTACTTCGTTTCCTAGAATGAAACGAGTACTTAGAATTTTCCAAAGGAATCATGAACAAACGCAAGAATGGGAAATTCGCAAAAGTAGTTTGTAAGGAATATAGTTCCTTAATGTAGGTATCATAGGAAAAGTCATACACATATGTAACTACAATTGTACATCAGAATTTGTGAACAATAATTTATTTATAAACAAAACAGATTGTTTCACATTACAAGAAAATAAAAGAACAAAAGCATAAGACAGCAACATCCTTTGTTCAGTCAAATGCTCATCCGAGGGTCAGATTTGCATTAGCAAGCTTTGGGCAATCCCTCCGGAAATGGCCCATCTCGCCACAGTTGTAGCAAGACCCCGGCGAGAAACGAGCTTGAGCAGGATTGTCATCAGCTTGATTTGGTACAGCTGCTGTTGGGCAAACCCTTGCTGTATGACCTATAAGTCCACAAATCTGGCATTTGCGGCACTTCACACTAGCATGATGATGGAGGCTACATTGGTTGCACAAGGGTGCAGTTCCATTGTATGGCTTCCTAGTAGGGGGTTGAGCTGGTTGGTTGGGGACGGCTTGATCATTGTGAGCGACCACGGTGAAATTCTGAGAAGCCTTTCGCTTCTTTGACTTCTTAGGAGATCGTTCATCCATGGTCTTTGATTCCTCGATTGGTTTCTTGGCTGATGGTGTTGTCACCTGACTAGGTCCTGCCTGTCTTGGTGACTCTTGAGTGGCTTCATCCTGGAGACGATACATGGTAGTAGTTAATTCAACAGTCTTCAGGACTACTTCGCCTATTCGTTGAGCGAATTTGGCTGTCTGCTCGGACATTTGACCGGTGCTGAGAGGAAGAGACATTCTAGAAGCAAATGAAAGGCATAGGAAGAAACAGGTGAAAGGTTATTGGATAATCAATACAGAATGGTAACGAATGAAAATTGTGATCATTTGTTTGTTTCCTAAGGCAAACAAATGAGATGGTGACAAATCAAAGTAAATGGGTCAAAAATAATGTATCGCGAAGACATGCTCGCCTATAAGTGAACACTCATCCCAAGAATTCCCAGGTAAGCACAACTGGTCTCGCGTCTGATGAGATGTATACGAAGTGCTTGCCTAGACAGAAAACCCAGAATACAGGCATTCACCCTTCCAGTTTGCATGTGTTCACATTATTTAAAACCCAAGACCTTGACGAGGTTTTGAAAATCTCAAAGGGGTTCAAAACCATATAACAGAGGGTTCAAAACCTTACAATAAAGGGTTCAGAACCTAGTAATCAATCATCCTAGAACAGATGATTAGTTTTCAAAGTGGTTTTGAAATTTATGTTCTTGTTGTGGTTGTCGCCTAAGGATAGGTGACAGTATTGTTTTATGACTAAACGCAAGTAAACTCGCGTTAGGGTCCTAAGAAGGTTATAGACTAGGTCAAAGTATTACTAATAACCTAATTCCCTATAACCATGAGCTCTGATACCAACTTTTCTGTCACACCCCGACCACGTAGAACCTACAAAACGTGGCGGAAACATCGGGGAGTGTTGTAACAGAATCATTGTTTCATAACACATGGAACTTGAAATATTGTTTTATTTATTAAAAGAGTTACAATGTCTTGACAATCAAAGAAACATAACAAAATAACTAGTCTTGCATCTTTTATTGTCACTAAGGCCCATGTCCGCCTATGTGTATCTTGATCAATCCTATGCTTCATTTCCTGAAACACATGTGAAAATAGGTACGTCAGCATAAAAATGCCGGCGAGTACATAGGTTTTGTGAAAATAAGTTTCATGACATCTGTTTAAGAAAATGTTTAGTCATGAACCTTGTAATTTGCTTTGTCTTTGTAAATCATTTGAAAAACAATAAGTTCAGATGATACGTATAAATAAGAGAATAATGCATGGTTAAATGAATAACCATGTAAAAATGAGTTTGTATAAGTTAAGTTGTTTGTAAAACAATGTATTGTGAAAAGTATGTTATTTGTATAAAATGTTATATGTCTAAATTGAAATGATTTCAAATAACGCAACGATATGTAATACCATACAATCACTTATATATAGGAAGTACCAGCGGCGTATCCACCATGCTTGTATCATATTACACACGCCTCGTTACTTAAATCACTTACTCAAACCAAACCACCAATATAAGATGTCTATGTTTAAACCAATTGTCAAAAGTCCTTGTATAAACCATGTCAAATGTTGATAGTCCAAAAGTAGTCAAGTAATGTGTAACAAATGTTTATGTATGGCTAGTGAAATGCATCAACTAAACCATAGATGAAATGCACAAAACAAAGTATTGAAGTAAAACTTGGTTTAAATCAAAGTTATGTTTTGTAAAATATATGCATGCTATACTGAATATGAACATTTATGCGGTATTGTAAAAATTCATACATCCAAGCCTTGCGACAGTCGGATAACTATGTAAAAATGAGTTATCAAAAGAATATGTATTCGGATTCGGTCATTCCTTACGTCCAAACAAACCCGAGATTTCAGGAATGGGATTTGTCAAGTCCTATGGTACAACTACCTACTACCGAGCGGCGTGATCGGTGTTATTGAATGTATAGTATAGTTTAAACAAACCAAATGTCATACCAAAATGTAAGCATGTTTTATGAAGATAATGTACCTAGTATGCTAGAGTAAACATACAAGGTAGAGCTGTAAAACAATGTGTCCATATGTTACTGGAACATATGCAACAGAGATGCAATGTAAAATAATGTACTAAGCATGTACTAAATGGACATACATAGCATGTGATGTGATGTGATGTAAAGCAATGTACTAAGTATGCACACAATGGACATACATAGCATAAAATGTAATGAAATCATGTACTAATAGTGTACTAATGAACATAGCATGTATATAATGTGAAAACATGGAAAGCATGAAAGTAACAAGTAGGCACATGTGTTCCACCCCAAAACGTTTGGAAAACAGTAAAAGAGGGGTCTATGTACTCACTTGAGATTGCTCAGAAGTCCTAAGATAACCACCAAGCAATGCTAGAGATCACGGATATCAAACGACACCTAATATAGGTAACTACATTAATAAACCGGACCTAAATCGGAAGATCGGATAGAATGAGGGTTCGTAAACCAAATGAGTATGGGAACTCGTGTAATATGGTTTAACAACGCCTACATACTAAATGAATCCTAACATAAGTGCTTATGACCCATTACGACCCGTTTAGGTAGCTTATGCTACTTTAACGCGTCGCTCGCGTGAAACACGTTCGGACCGCCTAACTAGTCCTATGACAAGTAACATATGCCTTAACATGTCTAATATTGTTGTCAAATTAGTTTAGATGTCAAAAGTTATGTAACATATGTTTAAAATGAATTTTGGCATCAAAGGGGTATTTTGGTAATTTACCTAAGGCATATAAACTACCTATCATACAACTACTTAAATGAAGCGACCATAAGGTATAACCTCGTAAGGTTATTCCCTATAAACTATGGTCACCTAAAATGCTTGGTCGGATCCTAATGATCGACCAAACGGGTCGGGTTCGAAAGTATAAGCGATTGTTTAGATCGCTTACCTTACGACCCTAAATAAGCACTAAACTAAAAGTGACGAGCTAAGCATGTTAAAACATGCTTAACTAAGTTTAGAAAACAGGTTTGGTATCAAAACAAATGGTCTTGATACCCACAAGTAGTTTGGTTACAAAATACGCAAGAATACGTACTCTGACCGAAACTACGGCTCGTCACTGAGCCTAGATAACGTGGTAATCAGTAGGTATAGTCACTAGGGACTATAACCATCGTGATCACGCTCACGTTATGAAGTTCAAACGAACTTCGCATCGACCATAAACTGGTCAATGCAGAAAGTCAAACAAAGTTCGACTTTCGGACTCGAAAAGCAATAAAAGAACGAAGGAACACTTACGAAGGGTCCCCGAATGCTAATCTAGATCAAAATAGCTCAGGTATGAAACAAAGGTTTCAACTTAGAGCACAAATGATCAGATTCTAGTGAGAAATGAAGTTGGGGTATGTGGGTATTTATAGTAAATGGACAACCGTTAAGATCATTTCTTGGAAAAGGGGGCACGATCTAAGCCGTACACTTATTGGAAAGTTGTGGTAACTCATTTGCCATCCACCATAAGAGTTTGACACTTGGCAATTGGCCTTTGGAGATTGTTAAGGGCTGTTAAAAGCTGAAAAAAAACGTTTTGCTGCATCTGGCCCCTGTTTACGGACCTAGTTTGGCAGATTTACAGTTTTAGTCCCTGCAACCTCAAAACTTGGTTTTCGATGCGTTTTTTTTGACATGTTTAAGCCCTGTTAACCCCATTTCAAAGCTATAAAATGAAGTTAAAGTATAGGGAACTTAAAATGTGTTCAAAAATATCTCGGGTGTCGGTTCGTTTAGCCGTACGGTTACGTTGTTCGGTTAATTACGACGGAATGCGCATAAGCGCGAAAAATGATCCAAATGGCGTGACGAATGGATTTTTCTTATGCCAAACACTAAAATAAATATTTTAGTGCTTACATAAATTTTTGGATGTCCGGATGTATTCAGAACGTAAGTTATGCACGAAAATGCAAACTTGTGCACTTTTTGACGCTTTTAGTACCTGAATGAGCCAAAAGTTTATTTTAGCACACCGAACCCCTCAAAGCCTATTTATAAGCTATATAAAGGATATTTAAGGTGTGTTTAACTTATGGTCATGTTCCGGAATGTCTGTTACAGTTCAAATTGGCATACTTTCGCAGTTTGTCAAGTTTAGTCCCTGTAAGCGAATTAACTTGTTTTTGCCATACCAAAGCCTTCAAAACTTATTTCTAAGTTATGTAAAGGTTATTTAAGGTATGTTAAGCCTATGTCACTATTCTGGAGTGTTTGTTGCATTAAACTGGTTATATTTACGCATCGGTGCGAGTATAACCTTCCAGAAAGCGATTTAGAGTTTGGAATTGAACAAAAATTGATATGTGCAAATGATACACATATTTTTACAAATCCCAAGTATGAAATATAATATTTCATTGGTTCGGTATTTGTTTGATGGCCGTGGAGGCACAGGTGTTACATGTGGGATTCGCAGGAAATCAAGGTGGTAGAATAGTTGGTGAAGGAACGTTATCCAATGGGATTGTTACGTTTGAAGGAGTTGACTACATCGCCGAGCTTGAAAACAATCTTCTGAGCAAATCTCAGATCTGTGATCGCATGTATACGACGCTCTTTACAGACAAAGAATGTTTGATCTTGAAACCAGGATTTGTTATTCCTGAAGAATGGATTATCATGAGGGCACCTAGAGTGAATGATCTGTATATGTTGGACATGAGTGTAGCAACTACAACCACGGGTCAAGCACATTGTTTTGTGTCCAGAGCAACTGAGAAGGAATCGCAATTGTGGCACCGGAAAATGGGTCATATACATCTTAGAAAAATGAATCACTTGGTGCATAACGACTTAGTTATTGGTGTTCATGTCAAAGGTTTTCATCTGGAAGGAGAATGCATTAGCTGCATCAAAGGCAAGCAGAAGAAGAAATCACATCCCAAAAAGAAAGTCAATTTAGTCTCAAGACCGTTAGAGAGACTCCATATGGATCTGTTTGGTCCAGTAAACGTCAAAAGTATTACAGGGGATCTCTACTGTCTAGTGGTAACGGATGATTTTTCAAGGTTTTCATGGGTTTCATTTCTGAAGTCGAAAGATGAAACGTTTGATAGTTTGATGGCGTTGTTCAGAAAAATTGAAAACTTGTACCAAAGGCATATCAAAAGAATCAGAAGTGATAATGGTACTGAGTTCAAGAACAACAAAATGAAAGAATATTGTGATGAAAGAGGTATATTGCATGAATTTAGTGCGCCTTATACTCCGCAGCAGAATGGAGTAGCTGAAAGAAAGAACAAGACGCTAATTGAAACGGCCAGGACTATGCTTGCTGATTCAAAGCTACCAATAAATTTTTGGGCAGAAGCAGTATCCGCCGCATGCTATACACTCAATCGGGTTCTCACTGTTAAGAAATTCAATAAGACGTGTTTTGAGCTGATCAATAATCGCAAACCGAACCTGAAGTATTTAGAACCGTTTGGGTCTCCCTGCACAGTTCTAGAGCCTTTTGGTAAATTTGGTCCAAAGAGCATGGAAGGAATTTTTGTGGGTTACTCAATTCCATTGAAACGAGTCTTTGTTCCAAGCTTGAAGCAGATTATTGAAGCACACAATGTTGAGTGTCAAGGTTACACAATGCCACTGCAGAATCCTGGAGATTCATGGCGTTTTCATTATGACACTTTGTGGGATTCGTTTGACATGGAAAAAGAAAAGGAAGAAGAAGAAGATTTCTTGACGAGTTGGATGTTCTGAGAGAGTATGAGTCTTCACAGGAAATGTTCCCAGTTGAGTATTCAAGTCGACCACGACAAACTTCGAATGATGATGAAGCAGGTCCGAGTAATGCTGGAGAGCATGATGATATTCAACAAAATGAAGTTGCTCCTGCTAATCAGACGGCAGTCAATGATAATCAAGAATCTGATAACTTGCCAGTATTTGATCATGGTGATTCAGATTCTGAGGGGGAGCATATCTAGATTTCAAGTCAAACAAACCCAGTCAGTGAACAAGGTACAAATCAGAATGTTACTAATCTGGAAGGCGAGGTAGATGTTTCAGGCGAGGTGATGCCGAGAACTCTTTCATACCATCCAGAGGAGTTATTCATTGGAGAATTGCAATCAGGCATTCGCACTAGACGTCAAATTGACCAAGGCCTTACTTGTTTTTATTCTACAGTAGCACCTTTACAAACTGAGTTTTTACTAAGTTGTTTTATTTCGCAGATCGAACCGCGAACTTATAAAGAGGTGCTAACTGAAGATTCTTGGGTCAATGCTATGCAAGAAGAGTTGAGTCAGTTTGAGAAGTTAGGAGTGTGGAAGTTAGTAGACTTGCCTGATGGTCAGAGGAAGATAAACACCAAGTGGGTGTTCAAGTGCAAAAGAGATGATAGACGGGTTATTATTCGTAACAAAGCTCGACTCGTAGTTCAGGGTTTCAGTCAGCAAGAGGGGATAGATTTCACTGAAGTATATGCTCCAGTTGCTCGACTAGAAGCGATCAGAATTTTCCTAGCATTTGCATCTTGGAAAAATTTCAAAGTATATCAGCTAGATGTTAAATCGGCGTTTCTCTATGGGAAGGTAAAAGAGGAGGTATATGTCGGACAGCCACCGGGCTTCACCGATCCAATCCATAAAGACAAGGTCTACTTGCTAGATAAAGCGCTGTATGGTTTACACCAGGCCCTGAGAGCTTGGTACGAGACATTGTCTCAACACCTGCTAGCCAACAGTTTCATTCGTGGAAAAGTGGATGCCACTGTCTTCACCAAAGAGGTCGAAGGACATCTTCTGATAGTTCAGATATACGTGGACGACATTATATTTGGGTCTACAAATGAAAATTTGTGCAAAGATTTTGAACAAGTTATGAAGCAAAAATTTGAAATGTCATCGATGGGTGAGATGAAATTCTTTTTGGGACTGCAGGTTGATCAATTACCCAAAGGAATTTTCATACATCAAACGAAGTACGTTCATGATATCTTGGAGAAATTTGGGATGTCAGGTTCTACTCCAGCTTCCACCCCATTAGCAACGAACCATGGGATAAACCCTGATCTCACCGGAGAGAAGGTAGATGAAACATTGTATCGTTCCATGATCGGATCACTAATGTATTTGACAGCTTCAAGACCCGATATTATGTACCCAACCTGCCTCGCAGTAAGATTTCAATCTAATCCGAGAGCTTCGCACATGGTAATTGTCAAAAGGATATTACGCTACCTTAAAGGAACTCCATCGTTGGGGTTGTGGTATCCAAAAGATGGCGAATTTATGCTCGAAGGATATTCCGATTCAGATTTCGGATGCTGCAAAGTTAATGCTAAATCAACAACAGCGGGGTGCCAGTTTTTTGGATCACGATTGGTCACCTGGCAATGCAAAAAGCAGTACTTTGTGGCTTTATCCACATGTGAAGCGGAGTATGTATCTGCTAGCAGCTGCTGCTCTCAGATTTTGTGGATCCAGCAACAGATGCGCGACTACGGTTTGCAATTTCTTAACACCCCTATCTTTGTTGATAATGAGGCAGCGATTAACATTACTAAAAATCCTGTTCATCATGCTAAAACCAAACACATAGAAATTCGTCATCACTTCATCCAAGATTGTTTCGAGAAGAAGTTGATACGAATTGAGAAAATCCACACTGATGATCAAAAAGCTGATTTACATACCAAAGCATTTGACAAAACTCGTTTTCAATACTTGTTAAAATTGAACGGTATGAATCTTTTATCGGTGTTGGAGGAGATTATTGGCGTTGATGAAGGTACTATTGTAGATGATGATGTTTAGAAGCAATCTGCAATGGTTTGTCGATTTTTTACTTGTTTTGGTATTTAGGGGGAGTAGGGTAATATTTTCTGAAAATACAAAAACAGTAAAAAATTTCAAAAATCCAAAAACATGAGATATTTTTAAAATCCAAAAACAATAGAAAATCTGAAAAAGAGCTTGTGTAAAAAGGGAAAATGATAGTACATCGGCTTGACAGTTACAGTATGCTAAAGATATATAAAGTTTAAATGCGTTAAACAGTCTCGCTGATGATGTGCCGATAGGTTTTTGCACAATTAGTAGGTTTGTTCGGGATATAAACCTAAATCTTTACTTACTTATTTTGTGGGGAACACTACTTGAATATATAGGTAACCCCTGAAATCTTGTTTGAAAGATCCTTTTTTCTGATATACTAGGTCTTTATACTCAGTGATATCTGGGGTATTATTCCGGGACTTCTGATAATGCGGAAGCAATGGCCTAGTCCCCGAATAATACTTTCTGCATTGCTTGAAATATAGCACCGCCCTCAGCTAAAAAATGATAAAACATTGAAAAATGTTAATCATGGCTGTTGAAAAAAAGATCCTCTAAAGGGGACACACCAAAGTCAAAGCCGTCATCTCTCTGCTGAACAGAAGTTCTGACCTGAGCTCTTACGGTTCTTCGCATCTAACCCCTTACAGATATCATCTGTGGTATACTCATCTGTAAGACTGAATATTGGGATTTGGATACGGGAGTATATTCAAGAGGTGGGACACATGTATAAGTTTAAGTCTCTAAAATACTAAATTCGTATCCTGGACAGATTGAAAATTGTGTGAGAATTTAAATTATGACAACTCGAGTTTCTGACTTTCACTTTCGTATTTATTGCACGTTGACTTTGACTGTTTGGTTGTTTGACTTGTTTGACTTGTAACTGTACATGTACGTGTTATAATGAAACGTATTGTATTGTGATTGTTGCATGTATGGGATTGATATTATGACATGAGACTTGTTATATTAGAAAAACATGAACTGTTTAACACATGAGAGGACCCGATGAAACAGACTGTTTCGCCATATACATCTAGACGAAACAGAAGTCTGTTTCGCCAAGCCCAAATACGCCAAAGCCCAGTTAGGGCCCAACACCATATTAGTTACGTATTTAGCGATTAAGGGGTCGTACATGATCAGTTACAAAACCCTACTTCCTTTTGTTGTGCGACGGCAAGTAGGCCCTCCCTTCATTCCAATTGCTAACTTTGAGGTAAACCTTTGTTCACTTTTATTGATGTTAAGCATATGCAGTCATGATTATGGATCATATGGTAGGCTACTAGCTTCATAATTGCATGTGGGATTGTCAGTGATATGTGATGATTCATACTTGTGTGCAATTTATAAATATTATACATGAATAATTGGATTGAAGGAAATCGGTTAAGTACTCATGTAAATCAATGATCTCATGTTTTTGTTTAATAATTGAGTTCGAAATATATGTGTTGTTATTAAATTGTGATCATGAGAAACTGTTGCTTTGTATATATCGATGGAATGCATGTGAGAGGTCTTGAAAACATAGTCAAATGGATAAGGGTCCATCATGATTGTAGGTTATTATACTTATACTTGCATGTGATGTAAGTAATCATTATGTTGTTGCATCCTTTAGAATTGTAAATGGTTGTCAGATCCACTATTGTGATAGGATTGATGTTTTGGGTCAAATGGCAATATGACAACATCATACACTGGTCGGCCACTGTTGATTTTTGATTAGATGATGATAGTATGCTGAACGTTGTCGGTATGATTGCTGCTTGATGTTGATAACGGCTGCTAGGGTTTCTGTATGATTGACGTAATTGATATTTGACGTAACTGACTGTTTGGCGAAACAGAACTCTCGACGAAATAGAATTGTGTTTCGCCAAGGGTTATCAACGAAATAGAATTTTGTTTCGCCAAAGGGTGATTGACGAAACAGAGTATGTTTCGTCAACCTGTGTTTCGCCGACTTGAATACTTTGCACAGTGACTCGACTTAACTCTGTTAGAAGTTAACTGGATTGATTAACTACTGTTACGTGATGTGCATGACTTGTATGATATGGAATACATGTTCAGTACTTCTGTGATTATATCTATACGTGAACAACTTGAATATAAACTGATTATGTACACGTGCGTACTTTAGGACGTGATTGATTTACCTTGAGCACATAGCTTAGCATACCGAGCAAACCAAGGTGAGTTCACTGCACTTTTCTAAGCGTGCGTCCCGGTGGTTTGGGACATCTGGTAAACGTTTCTAAAGGGAATGCTGGGTAAACTGTTATTTGGGATGTTGGTTATTGAACACAGAATCGATCATCTACCGTGTTGCCTGTAAGGCAATGGGGTAACTAGTTGATAGTGCTATTAGGTTTGACACCCTCACACCGGGCCGTAAGGACGGGCGTGATCTAGTTACCTGGACATCATTACCAATGCTTGGTTAGGGGCATTGGGGTTGGGCACACTCCCAGGTTATATTGGGCACACTCCCATGGTATATATTGGACACACTTCCAGTATATAAGACTCTCCTACGTTAATAAAAATCCCAAAATGAAACGATGAGTTGACTTAACAGATATTTGGTAACTACACACGTTAATAAAACCTTGAACTCACCAGCGTCGTCTGACACACTTGTCTGCATGCTTGCAGGTCGCTAGAATTCGTGACGTGGACTTGCTATCTGGGAGTGCTGGAGTGGTCATGGATCGAGGCTCTTGGATTAACTTATAAGTGAAACGTTGGTTTTGAACATTTACTATGAAACAATTGTTAAACGATTTACTATATGCTTCCGCTACACAACTCTTTGGGAGTAACCCTATGTTTGATATTTTCTATTGGTAATTCATGACATGTTTTATTTAAATATTTATCATTGGTTCAATGTGATTGGTGGCTCGAACTCTGATGAGTAACACGCCTCGCGGAATTCCCGCAGGTGGTATTTTGGGGGTGTTACAGTTTGGTATCAGAGCCACTGGTTATAGCGAACTAGGTTTTAAAACGTTTTATAAGACCAGACTATAACCGAATACCTTCGAAGAATCGATCATGACACTCAGCTCCAGATCGCAAGGTTCGTCTTCTGTTTAGTTTATGCATTACTTCCATAGTAGTCACACACTCATAACTTGCATGAAACAATACACTTGATACTATGGTGACTTGATAGTGTGACACTACTCTTCGACTTATGTGAATTGTAAACTTGTGATACCAATCGTTGCGTTGTGTGAACGGGGGAAACTTCGAGCGCAAGCTAAGAGGCACTGAGATAAGCATGCAAATTGCCTTATTATTATGGGTGCACACTTAATAATAACGTGGGGTGCATGCAAGTCCCAGTGAGGCTTATCAAGCGTGAGAAGGGTTCTGCCTTATTATGTGTGAACTTGGTAGTACATAGATATCAACATGATACTTGATTTCTATCTCGTTTCGATTTCCTGAATCGGTTCATCTCTATATATAGAATCATGAGTGGACGAGGACACGGACGTGGCAACATTAACATGACTCAGGCTGAGTTGACTGACCTAATCAACACCCGTGTGGCTGAGGCTTTAGCAGCCTATCAAGCTGGTACGGAATGTACCAAGTACTCTTTACTCTTATATCGCGTACACGTCTTTTCACTCCTATAATGTGTTTCCTTTCATCCTTTAGGTCAGCAAGCGCATCCCCAGAACAATCAGCCTGTCTGTACGTTTAAAACGTTCATGGACTGTAAGCCACAGACCTTCACCGGGACTGAAGGGGCTGTGGGACTCTTGAGATGGTTCGAGAAAGCAGAGTCCGTGTTTGCTATATGTAACTGTCCCGCTGGGGACAGAGTGAAATATGCTGCGGGTACCTTGGCGGATGGTGCCCTAACGTGGTGGAATGCCCAAGTGCAGTTGCTGGGCATCGAGGCAGCGAATGCCACAACTTGGGATGATTTTAAAGAACTGATCAGGGAGGAGTATTGTCCTCGGGATGAGGTCCAGAAGTTGGAAAACGAGTATTATGACTTGAAGATGGTAGGATCTGAAGTCGAAGCGTATGTGAAGCGATCGTATGAACTGGCCGACATGTGCCCGAATTTGTCCCGGCCTATGTCTCGAAGGATTGAGTTATTCATCAAGGGGCTGCCTCCGCGTGTGAAGAGTTTGGTCACTGCAGCCCATCTCAATGATTTGACACAGATTGTCCGTTTGACCCACAAGATTGTGGATCAAGAGGTAGAGAGTAACTCGTTACCACCGCGTGTTTCAACCACTACTGCTGCTGCACCCACTGCCACTGCGTCCGCTAATGATAACAAGCGGAAGTGGAACGATTACGACAAAGCATCTAGTGCGGGTCAGACTCAGAAAAGGCCAGACAACAATAGCAATCGCAGCATCAGCCAGTCGTCTTCTGTCAATCAAGGCCAGGGAGGTAGCCAAAGTCAGGGTTCGTATGTAGGGAGGAAGCCACGATGTAACAAGTGTGGCTATCATCATTTCGGGCAGTGTGGACGGATATGTAACAGGTGTGGTAAAGCGGGCCACGAGGCCAAAGATTGTAGGGCCCCACAGCCCAAACACCAGCAGCAACAGAACCAGCAGAACCAGAGACAGCAGGGACAACCACCCCAGCAGAATCAGGGCTTCAGAAAGGGGTGCTATCAGTGTGGTGACGAGGGTCACTTTAAACGGGATTGCCCTCAGTTAAATCAAAACGCTAACGACAACAACCGCCCGAATAACAACAATGCTGGGAACAACAACAACAATGGAAACAATGGGGGTAATGGTGCTCGGGGCAGGGTATTTCAGCTTGGGGCAGGGGATGCTAGGAATGACGGCAATGTTGTCACCGGTACGTTTCCTGTAAACAATCATATTGCTTCTGTGTTATTTGATTCTGGTACCGATTGGAGTTATGTGTCCCTAGAATTTAGTCGACGATTGGGGATAACCCCAACACCCTTAGAAGTTAAACAAATAGTAGAACTAGCCGATGGTAAGACGATAGAGGCCTCGAATGTACTCTTCGGGTGCAAACTAGATCTCGTGGGTCAGGTGTTTGATATTGATCTCCTTCCCGTTACACTCGGTAGTTTCGATATAGTGGTAGGCATGGATTGGCTGTCTAAGCACCAAGCGGAAATTTTGTGTAAGGAGAAGGTTGTGCGTATTCCTCTCCCCGATGGGGAGTCATTATTAGTTCAAGGGCATCATAGTGGGGCTATGGTTGGTATTATCTCGGCCATGCATGCGCAGAAGTATCTACAAAAGGGGTATCCTGCAATGTTAGCGTTAGTTACTAACGCTCAGTCTAAAGAGAGAAAGATCGAGGATCTACCAGTGGTGCGAGAATTCGCTGATGTGTTCCCAGAGGAGCTACCAGGGTTACCTCCTCACCGTCAGGTAGAATTTCAGGTTGATCTGGCGCCAGGAGCGGCCCCAATTGCTCGAGCTCCATACCGGTTGGCCCCTGGGGAGTTACAGGAATTGTCTAATCAGCTGCAGGAATTATTGGATAGAGGTTTCATTCGACCCAGTTCTTCGCCTTGGGGAGCCCCAGTTCTGTTTGTAAAGAAGAAGGATGGGACATTCCGAATGTGCATCGATTATCGGGAACTCAACAAGGTAACCATCAAGAACCGATATCCATTACCACGCATCGACGACTTGTTTGACCAGCTGCAAGGGTCAAGCTTCTATTCAAAGATCGACTTAAGATCGGGATATCACCAGGTAAGGGTTAGGGAGGAGGATGTTCCCAAGATGGCTTTTCGAACGCGCTAGGGACACTATGAGTTTTTGGTCATGCCGTTTGGATTGACTAATGCACCAGCGGTTTTCATGGATCTCATGAACCGCGTGTGTAAGCCATATCTCGATGATTTCGTTATCGTATTCCTTGATGACATTTTGGTCTACTCAAAGAACAAGGAAGATCACGAGCATCACCTACGACTCATCTTGGAACTTTTGAGAAAGGAACAACTGTATGCGAAGTTTTCTAAGTGTGATTTCTGGATTCGGGAAGTGCATTTCCTCGGGCACATCGTTAACGAAATGGGTATTCATGTGGATCCTGCCAAGATCGATGCTATTCGCAATTGGGCGGCACCAAAGAATCCTTCGGAGGTGCGTCAATTTCTTGGTCTTGCGGGATATTATCGTCGGTTTATTCGGGATTTTTCTAAGATTGCTCAACCCCTCACCGCCCTGACTCAAAAGAAAGTTGTTTATTCTTGGGGATCGAACCAGGAAGAAGCTTTTCAGCTCTTAAAGCAGAAGTTGTGCAGCGCGCCGATTTTATCTCTACCAGAGGGTACTGAAGATTTTGTGGTTTATTGCGATGCGTCTATTCAGGGTCTCGGCTGTGTGTTGATGCAGCGAGACAAGGTGATAGCTTATGCTTCTCGACAGCTGAAGGTACACGAGAAGAACTACACGACACACGACCTGGAGTTAGGAGCCGTAGTCTTCGCGTTGAAAATTTGGAGGCATTACCTGTACGGTACCAAGTGTACCATCTATACCGATCACAGGAGTCTTCAACATATTTTCGACCAGAAGGAATTGAATATGCGGCAACGTCGTTGGATCGAGCTTTTTAATGATTATGAGTGTGCTATCAAGTATCATCCGGGTAAAGCTAATGTTGTAGCTGATGCTCTTAGTCTCAAGAAACCGAAACAGAAGCGTGTTCGTGCCCTACAGCTTACTATTCACTCTAATTTACCTGCCCGGATTCGTTCAGCACAGATTGAAGCGTTAAAGGAAGAAAATATCGAAGCTGAAGGATTACGAGGTCTACACAAGAAGAAGTTCGAGCAACGGTCTGACGATATCTACTACTTCATGGAACGGATATGGGTTCCTTCATTTGGTAATCTTCGAGAACTTGTGATGGACGAAGCACACAAGTCACGATATTCTATTCATCCAGGGTCTGATAAGATGTACCAGGACCTCAAGGTTTTGTATTGGTGGCCGAACATGAAAGCTATTATTGCCACCTACGTGGGTAAGTGTTTGACCTATGCTAGGGTCAAGGCAGAGTACCTGAAACCTTCGGGTCTACTTCAGCAGCCAGAGATACCCATGTGGAAATGGGAACAGATCGCAATGGATTTTGTTACGGGGTTACCTAGAACATAGGCTGGGAACGATACTATATGGGTGATCGTCGACCGTCTCACAAAGTCAGCACATTTCCTAGCAATCAAGGAGACAGATAAGTATTCGCAGCTCGCAGCAGTGTACCTTAAAGAGGTGGTTTCTAGGCACGGGGTGCCGACTTCTATTATTTCTGATCGAGATCCTCGTTTTACTTCGGAGTTATGGCAGGCTATGCATAAGATGTTCGGCTCACGTCTCGATATGAGCACGGCTTATCATCCACAGACAGATGGTCAGAGTGAGCGTACTATTCAGACACTAGAGGACATGCTGCGGGCATGTGTTATTGATTTTGGGAAAGGATGGGAGAAGCACTTGCCGTTGGTAGAGTTTTCCTACAATAACAGCTACCACACCAGTATCAAAGCAGCACCATTTGAGGCACTGTATGGGAGGAAGTGCCGTTCACCTCTCTGCTGGGCTGAAGTGGGTGATAGTCAGATCACAGGTCCTGAGATGGTACTCGAAACTTCAGATATGATTGTGAAAATCAGGGAACGTATGGCAGCTGCTCGTGACCGCCAGAAGGCCTATGCTGACGAGCGTGCCAAAGAAGTAGTGTTTGAAGTGAATGACCGCGTCATGCTGAAAGTCTCACCGTGGAAAGGGGTCGTACGCTTTGGGAAGCGTGGCAAGCTGAATCCACGTTATGTTGGGCCGTTTAAAGTTCTTGAGCGTATCGGTAAGGTGGCTTATAGGTTGGAGTTACCTACTGAGCTGGGCAATGTTCACGACGTATTTCATGTATCATAGTTAAAGAAGTGTTATGCTGACGACCCATTAGTGGTACCATATCAAGAGTTGAGGATCGACGACAAGTTGCAGTTTGTCGAGGAACCTATTGAGATCATGGATAGGGAGGTCAAAGTACGCAAGCATAGTCGTATTCCGATTGTTCGAGTCCGTTGGAACTCGCGGCGGGGACCGGAGTTCACATGGGAGCGAGAAGATCAAATGAAGCTCAAATATCCTCACCTTTTTCCTAAAGACAAACCGGAATCTAGTAAAGCTGGTGAATCTCGGGACGAGATTCCTCTTCAAGTTGGGGATGATGTGGCACCTGAGCAAAATCCGCAACAATCTTGATTTATCTCTTCATTCCTCTGTGCTTACTTATCAAATTTCGGGACGAAATTTCTTTCAAGTTGGGGATGATGTGACAACTCGAGTTTCCGACTTTCACTTTCGTATTTATTGCACGTTGACTTTGACTGTTTGGTTGTTTGACTTGTTTGACTTGTAACTGTACATGTACGTGTTATAATGAAACGTATTGTATTGTGATTGTTGCATGTATGGGATTGATATTATGACATGAGACTTGTTATATTAGAAAAACATGAACTGTTTAACACATGAGAGGACCCGATGAAACAGACTGTTTCGCCATATACATCTAGACGAAACAGAAGTCTGTTTCGCCAAGCCCAAATACGCCAAAGCCCAGTTAGGGCCCAACACCATATTAGTTACGTATTTAGCGATTAAGGGGTCGTAGATGATCAGTTACAAAACCCTACTTCCTTTTGTTGTGCGACGGCAAGTAGGCCCTCCCTTCATTCCAATTGCTAACTTTGAGGTAAACCTTTGTTCACTTTTATTGATGTTAAGCATATGCAGTCATGATTATGGATCATATGGTAGGCTACTAGCTTCATAATTGCATGTGGGATTGTCAGTGATATGTGATGATTCATACTTGTGTGCAATTTATAAATATTATACATGAATAATTGGATTGAAGGAAATCGGTTAAGTACTCATGTAAATCGATGATCTCATGTTTTTGTTTAATAATTGAGTTCGAAATATATGTGTTGTTATTAAATTGTGATCATGAGAAACTGTTGCTTTGTATATATCGATGTAATGCATGTGAGAGGTCTTGAAAACATAGTCAAATGGATAAGGGTCCATCATGATTGTAGGTTATTATACTTATACTTGCATGTGATGTAAGTAATCATTATGTTGTTGCATCCTTTAGAATTGTAAATGGTTGTCAGATCCACTATTGTGATAGGATTGATGTTTTGGGTCAAATGGCAATATGACAACATCATACACTGGTTGGCCACTGTTGATTTTTGATTAGATGATGATAGTATGCTGAACGTTGTCGGTATGATTGCTGCTTGATGTTGATAACGGCTGCTAGGGTTTCTGTATGATTGACGTAATTGATATTTGACGTAACTGACTGTTTGGCGAAACAGAACTCTCGACGAAATAGAATTGTGTTTTGCCAAGGGTTATCAACGAAATAGAATTTTGTTTCGCCAAATGGTGATTGACGAAACAGAGTATGTTTCGTCAACCTGTGTTTCGCCGACTTGAATACTTTGCACAGTGACTCGACTTAACTCTGTTAGAAGTTAACTGGATTGATTAACTGCTGTTACGTGATGGGCATGACTTGTATGATATGGAATACATGTTCAATACTTCCGTGATTATATCTATACATGAACAACTTGAATATAAACTGATTATGTACACGTGCGTACTTTAGGACGTGATTGATTTACCTTGAGCACATAGCTTAGCATACCGAGCAAACCAAGGTGAGTTCACTGCACTTTTCTAAGCATGCGTCCCGGTGGTTTGGGACATCTGGTAAACGTTTCTAAAGGGAATACTGGGTAAACTGTTATTTGGGATGTTGGTTATTGAACACAGAATCGATCATCTACCGTGTTGCCTGTAAGGCAATGGGGTAACTAGTTGATAGCGCTATTAGGTTTGACACCCTCACACCGGGCCGTAAGGACGGGCGTGATCTAGTTACCTGGACATCATTACCAATGCTTGGTTAGGGGCATTGGGGTTGGGCACACTCCTAGGTTATATTGGGCACACTCCCATGGTATATATTGGACACACTTCCAGTATATAAGACTCTCCTACGTTAATAAAAATCCCAAAACGAAACGATGAGTTGACTTAACAGATATTTGGTAACTACACACGTTAATAAAACCTTGAACTCACCAGCGTCGTCTGACACACTTGTCTGCATGCTTGCAGGTCGCTAGAATTCGTGACGTGGACTTGCTATCTGGGAGTGCTGGAGTGGTCATGGATCGAGGCTCTTGGATTAACTTATAAGTGAAACGTTGGTTTTGAACATTTACTATGAAACAATTGTTAAACGATTTACTATATGCTTCCGCTACACAACTCTTTGGGAGTAACCCTATGTTTGATATTTTCTATTGGTAATTCATGACATGTTTTATTTAAATATTTATCATTGGTTCAATGTGATTGGTGGCTCGAACTCTGATGAGTAACACGCCTCGCGGAATTCCCGCAGGTGGTATTTTGGGGGTGTTACATAAATGGATTAGTATATCGACAATCTAAGTGAATTGTTTAATTCTGAGTATGTAATTAAAGCTTAACGGTACTTGTGACTTGTCGGATAGCTGATATGATTCCCTAACCCGCTTACCAAAAAATATGTTTGTAAATAGTTTACTTTTAATGCATTTCATTTTTGTATTTCATTTCTAGTTTAGAAACTTTATTAAAAATACAAAAAGATTTTACATTTCTGCTTTATTTTTGACAAACCAAAGTGGAAAGCTGATCTTCAGATTCGAATCAAAGCAGATACAGGAAGTTTCTGAGCTGGAGGATGAGTTAACATGATAAGTTTGTGAAATTTGTTAAGTTAAAGCAAGTTCATTAATTTGAAACTTGTAATTTTTCAGAAAATGTTTGAACAAAATGTCAGTGTGAATTGTCTCAGATCAAACAAGGTCATTAAATTGGACTTGGTAGACTAATTGAGTAACCAGGGTCATTAGTTTGGACCTGAATACTTAAGTGGATTTCTAATTCTGACAAGATTATTGAATGAAGGTGAATGATAAGTTTGAATTGAAACTGTTATTATCATATATCTTATATTTGGGTAGAGATTGTACAGGAAATAGGAGTTAAGTTCCCCATGGCACAGAAAATGTCAAAGTTTGAATCAAAATTCGAGTCCCAGCTGATCGAGAGGGAGAGTCTCCGAAAGGGGGAGTCAGAATTTTGGATAAAACAATCAAATGGGAGTTTGAAGGTTAAAAGTTTGAAGATAAAGATTGAAGGAAGCTTTTATAATGTCAAAGACAATTTGGATAGAAAGACAAAGACTAAAGACTCGACGCCGAAGACTTCGTCAACATCCAAGGAGGAGTCTGTTGGTGCATTTAGTGTTTGTTAACTTTGTCTTAATCGAGTCTTATGTCTAGATAGGATAAACGAGCACACAACAGGGTTGAAATTAGGGTTTTACATGTTAAAGTGGGTGATTCCGCTTGAAAGTGTCTATGTGCAGTTCAAGCGAAATCAACACATGTGATTTCGCTTGAAATGACATGTGACATGTTCAAGCGAAATCAGCAACAGTATAAATACCTGATGTGTGTGTTCATTTGGAGCGGAATCTGATCATATGTTCTGAGTCGAGGTGCTGTCCGTTTGTCATTTGAACGTGTAAAAGCTCAGGATTGATCAATAAAAGGATAATTAGAAAGGAACAAGCTGTGTTGACATCTTTTACATTGATTCCGCCTTTGTACTTGATGATGAACTACTCATACTGACTATTTAGGGTCACACGAACGATCCAACAACTGTCAGACAAGCCATTGAATTGTCTGCCACGCTAACTGAATCCCACATCAGGAAGGGTAAGCTTTTTCGAAAAGGCGACCCAAGACCATCTGACAAGAATGCTCAAGCTGAGCCAAAGGAAAAACAGGCTGAGGTATCCAAGAAGAAGAAGCGCAAGACCTCTCAAAACTACGCCATAACTGCTCAAGACAAACAGGTTGCACCAAACCAGCCAGCACAACCTCGCAAAAGGCAAAACTATGTTGGTACCGCACCTTTGTGCAATAAATGCAACCGTCATCATCTGGAGCAAGAGCAATGTCACAAATGTACCCACTGTGGGTGGTTGGGACATTTGATCAATGTTTGCCGTTATGCAAATCAAGCTGCTGCAAACCCTGCTGCTGTTCAAGCACGGTTCCCTCCGGGGTCATGTTATAACTGTGGTGACCTTACTCACTACAGAAACAATTGCCCAAGACTTGTTAACATACCTCCAGCGCGTGGATGAGTGTTTGACATCAATGAGGCAAACGTGAACAATGATGCAGCAGTGAACAATTAGTGTTTTGTTATTTCCTTTGGTTGTTATCTTTTGACATTTAAAGACAAGTCAGTTGTTATATAAATAAAAATTTGTCGTTTTTATTTTTGCAAAACTGATACGATTGTGTGAATGTTTGATACAACCTTATGATGCCAACACAAAGACAAACTACTCGTGTGGTTCTGTCATTTTTATGATCACTTGTGATCTCCCCAAGAATCTTAAATACTCGTTTCTTTTAAGAAACAAAGCCAAATTCCTCTTAAGATCTTTCTATCTCCATAGTTAGATTCTTGTGCTTAAAGTGCCAAATGAAATCCACGGATTGGATTCCTGGTGTGCTTTAAATACCTGTATCCAAAGATAACAAATTAAAAATCAAGTTAATTAATTATGTGATTATGTGCTTATGTGTTCTCTTATATGTTTTGTGTTTATATGTGATCCATCCAAATCCTCATAGAATCTTCCATATCTCATATGAGAGATTCATAATAGGATATCCAAAGGTACTATCTTAAATCCTTAATGGACTTCAACGTTGTAGTTAAGTCCCTTGGGTTATAAAGTACTATTCTATAATTGGACCTCTTGAATGGTCTGGTTAAACAGATTGATTTTGAAAATCTGGTTAGGAATATCATGAGATGATATAATTGAAAAGATCCCTTTAAAGTGGTCTATTTAAAAAGATTATACAACGGTCTAGTTAAGAAGACCATGTGTTGATCTAGTTAAAAAGCTCGTTCGTTGATCCAGTTAAAAAGACCCTTTGGTGGTCTAGTCAAGACGCTTCATGTTTATTCAATTGATTTTTTTCCCTACGCATTATGAAATGAACTGTGCGGACTGTGCAAGGAATTACGTTGTCACACCCCCAAAATCCACCCGCGAAGTGTCACCGCCTGGAGGCGTGACTGACCAGGATCAAGCCACCAATCATATTGAACAATGTATGTAGTAAATATAATTCAACCAAACAATATGAAAGGTGTTCAAAACCAAAGCATAGTTAAGTGTTTAGCGGAAGCATAATTGTAAAACCCAAAACAAGTATTAAGTATGTAATAAAGTAATGTTTTTAGCATGGCACACACTGCCATGTCCGACAACAACAACGCCTCCCTGTGCAAGCTCCCAAGAGTACCTAACGACCTGCAAGGCATGTAACAACGAGTCAACAACAAAGTTGAGCGAGTTTACAGTTGGTTGTTTAGTGATAGCATTCGTTTCATAAATCGTATGTTCGTTTTGTAACCCATGTATCGTATTGATTCGTATCGCGGTCACCCTGACAGGTTTGCGAAGATTAGTGGGGGCTTCCCATGTGTTGTTAGACCACGTGTATCGACTGCTACGAAAATGTAAGAGGTGCCCTAAGTCAATGTCTATCAGCATTGACCCTTTGCCCATAGTCCATTAGTACACGCCCGTCCGACTGGCACGGTGTGAGGTTGTTAAACCCTAATAGCGCTATCTACTAATGACCCGCTCGCCATAGGCCTCGGTGATTAAGTCGATAAATGAGGGACTTAAAATGATAGAGTGATGGTCTTATGATCGTACGTATCCTGTTGTATGGGGAATACGCAAGTTTGTAGTTACCGTTCAGTTCTTTAACCCATTCCCAACCCTTGGGAATCCCATGCCTTGGATAGAGTGTGAAATCACCTTGGTTTGCTCGGCAGATGTCACACCCCGACCACGTATAACATACAAAACGTGGCGGAAAACGTCGGGGAGTGTTGTAACAGAATTAATTGTTTCATAACCATGGCATTCAAAGTTGTACTTTATTTATCAACATAAGAGTTACATTGTCTTAAACAGGAAATAAAGAGTTCATAACATAATTAAACTAAGTCTATCTTCATTTTAAGTCTCTAAGGCACAGGTCCGCCCTAGTGTCATGATCATCATCCTACGCAAAAGCTCCTGAAAACACATGTGAAAATAGGTACGTCAGCATAAAAATGCCTGTGAGATACATAGGTTTGTGAAAATGGGATTCATGACTTAAGTTTAAGAAAAAAAAATTGTTTAGTAACAGTCAGTCATGAACCTTGTATATTGTTTTGTAAATCATTTAAAAAGCGATAAGATCAGATGATATGTATACATAAAAGAATAATACATGGTTAAATGAATAACCAAGTAAAATGAGTTGTATAAAATAAGTTGTTTGTAAAGCAATGTCTTGTGAAAGATATGTTATTTGTATAAATGTTATATGTCTAAATTGAAATGATTCAAATAACGCTATGATATGTAATATAATACAAACACTTATATATAGGAAGTACCAGCGGCGTATCCACCATGCTTGTATCATATTACTCACATCTCGTTACTTAAGTCACTTAAACAAACCACCAATGTAATAAGTCTATGTTTAAACCAATTGTCAAAAAGTCCTTGTATAAACCATGTCAAATGTTAAAAAGTCCAAATGTAGTCAAGTAATGTGTAACAAATGTTATGTATTGTAAGTAAAGTATTCTCACATAATCCAAATGTAGAAATGTACAAAACAAAGTATTTTGAATATATCAAAAAGTTATGTTTCGCAAAGTAAATGCATGTTACATTGATACAAACATTTATGTGGTAAGTTAACGCATACATTCAAGCCTTGAGACAGTCGGATAACCCTTTTACTCAAGGTTATCAAAAGAAATGTTTTCGGATTCAGTCATTCCTTACATCTAAACAAACCCGAGATGTCAGGAATGGGATTTGTCAAGTCCTATGGTACCACTACTTACTACCGAGCGGCGTAGCTAATGTTAATGAACGTATATAAGTCTCGTTTGTACAAACCAAATGTTATAGCAATTGTATACATGTCATATGAAAACAATGTACTAAGTATGCTAAGTTAACATACAAAGCAGAAAAGTCATGTAAATCAATGTGCTAGCATGCTATCAGTCAACATACATAGCAGAAATGTAATGTAAAACAATGTACTAAGTATGCACACAATGGACATACATAGCATGAAATGTAATGTAAAATGATGTACTAATTGTGTACTAATGAAGATAGCAAGCATATGATATGAAAACATGGAAACACGAAAGTAACAAGAAGGCACATGTGGTTCACCCCAAAACAGTTTGGAAAAACAGTAAAAGAGGGGTCTATGTACTCACTTGAGATTGCTCAGAAGTCCTAAGATAACCACCAAGCAATGCTAGAGATCACGGAATCAAACGGCACCTAATATAGGTAACTATGTTAATAAACCGGACCTATATCGGAGGATCGGATAGAATGAGGGCTCGTAAACCAAATGAGTATAGAAACTCAGGTAGTATGGTTTAACAAAGCCTACATAATAAATGAAACCTAGCCTAAGTGCTTACGACCCATTACGACCCGTTTAGGTAGCTTATGCTACTTTAACGCGTCGTTCGCGTAAAACGCGTTTGGACTGCCTAACTAGTCCTATGATAAGTAAAATATGCCTTAACATGTCTAATATTGTTACCAAATCAGTTTAGATACCAAAAGTTATGTTACATATGCTTAAAATGAATTTTGGCGTCAAAAGGGCATTTTGGTAATTTACCTAAGGCATATAAACTACGTATCATACAACTACTTAAACGAAGCGACCATAAGGTATAACCTCGGAAGGTTATTCCCTATATACTATGGTCACCTAATGTGCTTGGTCGGATCCTAATGATCGACCAAACGGGTCAGGTTCGAAAGTATAAGCGATTGTTTAGATCGCTTATCTTACGACCCTAAATAAGCACTAAACTAAAAGTGACGAGCTAAGCATCTTAAAACATGCTTAACTAAATTTAGAAAACAGATTTGGTATCAAAACAAACGGTTTTGATACCTAAGAGTAGTTTGGTTACAAAATACGCAAGAATACGTATTCTGGCCGAAACTACGGCTCGTCACTGAGCCTAGATAACGTGGTAATCAGTAGGTATAGTCACTAGGGACTATAACCATCGTGATTACGCTCACGTTATGAAGTTCAAACGAACTTCGCATTGACCATAAACTGGTCAATGCAGAAAGTCAAACAAAGTTTGACTTTCAGACTCGAAAAGCAATAAAAGAACGAAGGAACACTTACAAAGGGTCCCCGAATGCTAATCTTGATCCAAGTAGCTCAGGTATGAAACAATGGTTTCAACTTAGAGCTTCTAAGATCAGATTCTTGTGGGTTTTGCAATGAATGGGGTTGGGTATTTATAGTAAATGGACCACCGTTAGGATCGTTCCTCGAATAACGTGATCAAATCTTATCCGCACAAGTGTTGGAATGTTATGGTAGCTCATTTTGCCCCCACCACCAGTTATTGACAAGTGGCATTGGCCTTTGGGGTGTTTAAAAGCCATTAATCAGCAGCCAAAACAATTTTTCTGCATCTGACCCCTGCTTGCGCACCGTAACACTTATAACCTTGAGGTGCGCAAGGACCTTGCAGGCCAGAAAGTTTGAAAATGGCAGAACAGGCCCCTGAAGCTCCAAACTTGCTATTTGATGCATTTTTGACACGTTTAAACCCCGTTAACCCCATTTCAAAGCTCTAAAATGAAGTTAAAGTATAGGGAACTTAAAATATGCTTGAAAACATCACAGATGTTGGTTTGTTTGACCGTACGATTGCGTTGTTCGGTTAATTACGATGGAATGCGCATAAGCGCGAAAAACGATCCAAATGGCGCGACGAATGGATTTTTCTTATGCCAAACACTAAAATAAAATATTTTAGTGCTTACATAAATTTTTGGATGTCCGGATGTATTCAGAACGTAAGTTATGCGCGAAAATGTAAACCTATGCACTTTTTGACGCTTTTAGTCCCTGAATGACCCAAAAGTTTATTTTAGCACACCGAACCCCTCAAAGCCTATTTCTAAGCTATTTAAAGGATATTTATGGTATGTTTAACTTATGGTCATGTTCCAGAATGTCTGTTACAGTTCAAATTGGCATACTTTCGCAGTTTGTCAAGTTTAGTCCCTGTAAGCGAATTAACTTGTTTTTGCCATACCAAAGCCTTTAAAACTTATTTCTAAGTTATGTAAAGGTTATTTAAGGTATGTTAAGTATATGTTGATGTTCCGGAGTATTTATCGCATTAAACTGATTACGTTTACGCACCAGTTTGCGTATAACTCTCCAGAAAGTGATATAGAGTTTGAAATTGAGTAAAAGTCAAAACATGGAAAATGTAAAACATAACCAAACAAACATTGGGATTAAATAACATTGTTTTATTGATAAACGAACTATTCACAATGATAATAAGCACAGATGTTACAGTCTCCCCTACTTGTGGAAATTTCGTCCCGAAATTTATTTAGAGGAAACTCGTGGGAAAAGATGCGGATACTTCGCCTTCATTTGATCTTCGTGTTCCCAAGTAAACTCGGGTCCACGTTTAGCTTCCTAGTGAACTTTGACCAAAGGAATGCGCTTGCGTTTAAGCCACTTGACTTCACGTTCCATGATTTCCACTGGCTTCTCAACAAATTTCAGTGTTTTATCAACACGAATTTCATTAAGTGGTATGTGGAGGTTCTCATCAGCTAAACACCTCTTGAGATTGGACACGTGAAAGGTTGGATGAACATTTCCAAGTTCAGGAGGTAACTCAAGTCTGTAGGCTACCTTACCGATTCTTTCAACGATCTTGAATGGTCCAACGTATCTAGGTGCAAGTTTTCCTTTCTTTCCAAATCTGATCACACCTTTCCAAGGTGAGACCTTAAGTAATACTCGATCACCGACTTGAAATTCCAAGGGCTTGCGTTTTGGGTCCGCGTAACTCTTTTGACGGCTTCTAGCTGTCTGAAGGTTATCACGAACTTTCTTAATCTTGTCAGATGTCTCTAAAATGAGGGCAGGTCCAGTAAGCTGAGCCTCGTTGATCTCATTCCAGCAGACTGGTGAACGACATTTTCGACCATAGAGAGCCTCGAAAGGAGCCATGTTGATGCTAGAGTGATAACTGTTGTTGTAGGAGAATTCAATCAATGGAAGATGTGAATCCCAACTACCACCAAAATCGATCACACAAGCTCTAAGCATATCCTCCAGAGTCTGGATTGTTCTTTCAGATTGACCATCCATTTGCGGATGATAAGCTGTGCTCAGATTAAGTTGGGTCCCCATAGCAGATTGCATGGTTCTCCAAAAATGAGATGTGAATCGAGCATCTCTGTCAGAAATGATGTTCAAAGGAACACCATGTCGAGCTACAATTTCATCCACGTAGATTTTAGCAAGTTTGTCAGTAGAAAAATCCTCACGGATTGGCAAGAAATGCGCTGACTTAGTAAGACGATCAACAACTACCCAGATGGCATCATGACCTTTCTTTGTGCGTGGAAGTTTGGTAATGAGATCCATAGTAATGTTTTCCCATTTCCAAACTAGGATCTCTGGTTGCACCAATAAACCAGAAGGACGCTGATGTTCAGCCTTAACCTTAAGACAAGTAAGGCATTTTGATACATATAAGGCAATGTCTTTCTTCATACCAGGCCACCAATACTGAATACGAAGATCCTTATACATCTTATCTGAGCCAGGATGAACAGAATAATGAGACTTATGGGCTTCATCCATAAGCAAGGTGCGAAGGTTATCTTGGCTTGGGACCCACAAATGGTCCATGAAGTAATACGATCCATTGTCCTTCAGTTCCAGATCAGGGGTTATGTGATAGGGAAATTCCTTATCCATCAAACCTTGTGAAACACAAGATTGTTGAGCCTGAGAAATGCGTGCTTGGATATCAGATCGAGCTTGAATAACAGATTGAACATGAACACAATGAAGCTTAGTACGTTCCTTACGACTCAATGCATCGGCTACGACATTCGCCTTACCAGGATGGTAACGAATTTCGCAGTCATAGTCGTTTAGAAGCTCGACCCAACGTCATTGCCTCATGTTGAGTTCTTTCTGATTGAAGATATGCTGGAGACTTTTGTGGTCAGTGAAAACCACACATTTTGTACCGTACAAATAGTGTCTCTAGATCTTAAGAGCGAAGACAACTGCACCCAACTCAAGATCATGAGTGGTGTAGTTCTTCTTATGTATCTTCAACTGCCTCGATGCGTATGCTATGACTTTGTTTCTTTGCATCAGGACGCAGCCAAGACCCAATTTAGATGCATCGCAATAAACGACGAAATCATCATTGCCCTCAGGCAAAGTTAGAACAGGCGCGTCGCAAAGTTTTTGTTTCAAAGTCAGAAACGCTTCCTCTTGCTTGAATCCCCAATCAAAGGGTTTGTTCTTCTGTGTTAGAGCAGTTAGAGGAACTGCAATCTTCGAGAAATTTTCAATGAAGCGGCGGTAATAACCCGCTAGACCAAGAAAGGAACAAATCTCAGTAGGAGTAGTAGGCGTATCCCAATCCTTAATCGCACTGATCTTGGAGGGATCTACATGAATACCTTGTTCGCTGATAATATGTCCTAAGAATTGAACCTCTTTAAGCCAGAATTCACACTTGGAGAATTTGGCGAAAAGTTGCTCTTTCTTTAGGAGTTCCAAAGTAAGACGAAGATGTTGCTCGTGATCAGCTCGCGTCTTAGAATAAATCAAGACGTCGTCAATAAAAACAATGACGAACTGATCCAAATAAGGCTTGCAGACCCTATTCATTAAGTCCATGAAAACAGCAGGAGCATTAGTCAAACCGAAAGGCATGACTGTGAACTCATAATGCCCATAACGAGTGCGGAACGCTGTCTTGGGAATATCTTCCTCATGCACACGAAGTTGATGATAACCAGAATGTAGATCAATCTTCGAAAAATAAGAAGCGCCCTGTAACTGATCAAAGAGATCATCGATGTGAGGTAGGGGATATCGATTCTTGATGGTAAGCTTGTTAAGCTCACGATAATCGATACACATCCTAAAAGATCCATCCTTCTTCTTGACAAAAAGAACGGGAGCACCCCAAGGTGAAAACCTAGGACGGATAAAGCCTTTGTCAGAGAGCTCTTGAAGCTGCTTAGCCAACTCTTGCATCTCAGACGGTGCAAGATTATATGGAGATCTGGCAATGGGATTTGCACCAGGTACGAGATCAATACGGAACTCGACTTGGCGTACTGGGGGTAGACCAGGTAAATCTTCAGGAAATACTTCAGAATAATCCCGAACAACAGGAATATCTTGAATAGACTTACCTTTGCCCTTATCTGCTACAACATGTGCCAAAAAGGCCACATAGTTCTTTCGCAGATACTTCCGAGCTTTAAAACAAGACATGAGTTTGAGACCACCAGCAGGTCTCACCACGAACCTGTAGGATCTCGCCTGTCGAAAGCGGCACACGAACAATCTTCTCAAAACAAACTACCTCTGCGCGATGCTTGGCTAACCAATCCATACCCACAATAACGTCAAAGCTTCCAAGTTGCATAGGCGTGAGGTCAATAGGAAAAAGATGGTCGTTAAGGTTCAACTGGCAGTTGCGAAGAACAGAATCAAGAATAATGGGTTCACCATTAGCAACCTCTACAGTCAAGGGTTTACCTAGTTTCGTTCTAGACACGCGAAGTAATGGCTCAAAAGATAAAGACACAAAACTCTTATCGGCACCCGAATCAAAGAGAACAGATGCATGCTGATTATTAATAAAGAACGTACCGTTCACCACTTCATTGTCTGCTTGTGCCTCTTGAGTATTCATGTTGAAGACTCGGCCTCGAGCCTGAGCCTGATTCTGATTTGGATTTACGTTAGCTAGTCTTGGGCACCGGTTTCTGTAGTGGGTCAGATCCCCCAATTGTAGCATGAACCAGGAGGAAAATGAGGTCGTGCAGCTTGACCTTGTTGCTGAGCAAGAGGTTGAGCAACTTGTTGGGGTTGGTTCTGAACTGCCTGGTTCTGGTTGACAGGAATGCAACAAATAGCGGCAAGATGGCCAATTCTCCCACAGTTAGTGCAATGACGACATTGGAGATGTGGTAGGTGATGGCCGTTACACCTGTTGCACAAAGGCGCAGTGCCAAGATATGGCTTCTTGGCTAGTGGTTGCGCAGGCTGATTTGGTGCAACTTGGGCCTGTGCAGTAACGACATAGTTTTGGGAAGCCTTTCGCTTCCTAGAACCCTTTGAGGAACCAGAATTCTTTCCATTCTTGTTTTGACCTTTCTTGCTATCCCCCTTATCAGACGCCTGCTTCTTACCCTTGTCACCTTTTTTATGCAGCTTTCCCTTTCGAACCTGCGACTCAGTCAATGTCGCTGCTAACTCGATCGCCTGACGGAGTGTGGTAGGGTTACTACCAGTAATGATGTCTTGCACTGAGTTAGGTAGGCCATCGATGTACCTTTCGATAGCCTTGTCGAGTGGGGTAACCATAGTCGGGCAAAGCAGACTCAACTCCTCAAATCTATCAGTATATGCCCTGTGCTCGCCACTGTCTTGTTTCAAGTCATCAAACTCTTTCTCCAATGCTCGTTGTTCATGACGAGGACAGAACTCCCTCATCATAAGGGTCCTAAGTTCAGCCCATGTCTATGCAAGAGCAACTTCTGCCCCACGGTCTCTCATAACCCCATTCCACCATGTGAGAGCCCTCTTCTGAAACACACTCGAAGAAAACTCGACCTTGCGATTGTCAGGATACTGCGCGTGGTGGAAAGTATTCTCAATGCTCTCGAACCATTGAAGAAGCCCAGTCGCTCCCTCAGAACCACTAAACTTGAGTGGTTTAGCCGAGTTAAAATCCTTGAATTTGCATGGTGCATTGTTGTTGTTGTTGGCTTGGTTCCATTGAGCAAAGAGGTTTGGGAATTGAGCAGCCATTTGCTGCGCAATGATTTCTGCCAGTTCGGCAGTCGCTATCTGGTTTTCGCGTCGAGGAGGCATTCTAAAAGAGGAAACATGAAAGGAAACGAGTGAGATGATTGGATGAAAAGAATGAGATGAAACAAAAATTGACAACAGCAAAGATGGTGGTCATTTGTTCGCATCACAAAGCAAACAAATGACACACAGTGACTAATCAAAGTAAATGGGTCAAAAATAATGTATCGCGAAGACATGCTCGCCTATAAGTGAACACTCACCCCAAGAGTTCCCAGGTAAGAGTGACTGGTCCGATTATGTGGATTTGTACGAACACTCTAGCCTTAGAGAGAAAACCCAGGGTACAGGTATTCACTCTTCCAGTTTGCACGTGTTCACACTATTTAAAACCCAAAACCTTGACGAGATTTTGAAAACTCAAAGAGGTTCAAAACCATATAACAGAGAGTTCAAAACCTTACAATAGAGGGTTCAAAACCTAGTAATCATTCATCCAAAAACAGATGATTGATTTTCAAAAATCGTTTCAGAAAATTGGGTTCTTGTTTTGATAATCACCTAAGGATAGGTGATGTGCATGTTTTAAGATCTAAACACAAGATAATTTGTGTTAGGGTCCTAGAAAGGTTATAGTCTAGGTCAAAGAATTACTAATAACCTAATTCCCTATAACCATTGGCTCTGATACCAACTCTTCTGTCACACCCGAACCACGTATAACATACAAAACGTGGCGGAAAACGTCGGGGACTGTTGTAACAGAATTAATTGTTTCATAACCATGGCATTCAAAGTTGTACTTTATTTATCAACATAAGAGTTACATTGTCTTAAACAGGAAATAAAGAGTACATAACATAATTAAACTAAGTCTATCTTCATTTTAAGTCTCTAAGGCACAGGTCCGCCCTAGTGTCATGATCATCATCCTACGCAAAAGCTCCTGAAAACACATGTGAAAATAGGGACGTCAGCATAAAAATGCCTGTGAGATACATAGGTTTGTGAAAATGGGATTCATGACTTAAGTTTAAGAAAAAAAAATTGTTTAGTAACAGTCAGTCATGAACCTTGTATATTGTTTTGTTTTGTTTTGTAAATCATTTAAAAAGTGATAAGATCAGATGATATGTATACATAAAAGAATAATACATGGTTAAATGAATAACCAAGTAAAATGAGTTGTATAAAATAAGTTGTTTGTAAAGCAATGTCTTGTGAAAGATATGTTATTTGTATAAAATGTTATATGTCTAAATTGAAATGATTCAAATAACGCTATGATATGTAATATAATACAAACACTTATATATAGGAAGTTCGAGCGGCGTATCCACCATGCTTGTATCATATTACTCACATCTCGTTACTTAAGTCACTTAAACAAACCACCAATGTAATAAGTCTATGTTTAAACCAATTGTCAAAAAGTCCTTGTATAAACCATGTCAAATGTTAAAAAGTCCAAATGTAGTCAAGTAATGTGTAACAAATGTTATGTATTGTAGGTAAAGTATTGTCACATAATCCAAATGTAGAAATGTACAAAACAAAGTATTTTGAATATATCAAAAAGTTATGTTTCGCAAAGTAAATGCATGTTACATTGATACAAACATTTATGTGGTAAGTTAACGCATACATTCAAGCCTTGAGACAGTCGGATAACCCTTTTAGTCAAGGTTATCAAAAGAAATGTTTTCGGATTCAGTCATTCCTTACATCCAAACAAACCCGAGATGTCAGGAATGGGATTTGTCAAGTCCTATGGTACCACTACTTACTACCGAGCGGCGTAGCTAATGTTAATGAACGTATATAAGTCTCGTTTGTGCAAACCAAAAATTATAGCAATTGTATACATGTCATATGAAAACAATGTACTAAGTATGCTAAGTTAACATACAAAGCAGAAAAGTCATGTAAATCAATGTGCTAGCATGCTATCAGTCAACATACATAGCAGAAATGTAATGTAAAACAATGTACTAAGTATGCACACAATAGACATACATAGCATGAAATGTAATGTAAAACGATGTACTAATTGTGTACTAATGAACATAGCAAGCATATGATATGAAAACATGGAAAAACGAAAGTAACAAGTAGGCACATGTGTTTCACCCCAAAAACAGTTTGGAAAAACAGTAAAAGAGGGGTCTATGTACTCACTTGAGATTGTTCAGAAGTCCTAAGATAACCACCAAGCAATGCTAGAGATCACGGAATCAAACGGCACCTAATATAGGTAACTATGTTAATAAACCGGACCTATATCGGAGGATCGGATAGAATGAGGGCTCGTAAACCAAATGAGTATAGAAACTCAGGTAGTATGGTTTAACAAAGCCTACAAACTAAATGAAACCTAGCCTAAGTGCTTACGACCCATTACGACCCGTTTGGGTAGCTTATGCTACTTTAACACGTCGTTCGCGTAAAACGCGTTCGGACTGCCTAACTAGTCCTATGATAAGTAAAATATGCCTTAACATGTCTAATATTGTTACAAATCAGTTTAGATACCAAAAGTTATGTTACATATGCTTAAAATGAATTTTGGCGTCAAAAGGGCATTTTGGTAATTTACCTAAGGCATATAAACTACCTATCATACAACTACTTAAACGAAGCGACCATAAGGTATAACCTCGGAAGGTTATTCCCTATATACTATGGTCACCTAATGTGCTTGGTCGGATCCTAATGATCGACCAAACGGGTCGGGTTCGAAAGTATAAGCGATTGTTTAGATCGCTTATCTTATGACCCTATATAAGCACTAAACTAAAAGTGACGAGCTAAGCATGTTAAAACATGCTTAACTAAGTTTAGAAAATAGATTTGGTATAAAAAAAACGGTTTTGATACCTAAGAGTAGTTTGGTTACAAAATACGCAAGAATACGTATTCTGGTCGAAACTACGGCTCGTCACTGAGCCTAGATAACGTGGTAATCAGTAGGTATAGTCACTAGGGACTATAACCATCGTGATTACGCTCACGTTTTGAACTTCAAATGAACTTCGCATTGACCATAAACTGGTCAATGGACTCGAAAAGCAATAAAAGAACGAAGGAACACTTGCAAAGGGTCCCCGAATGCTAATCTTGATCCAAGTAGCTCAGGTATGAAACAATGGTTTCAACTTAGAGCTTCTAAGATCAGATTCTTGTGGGTTTTGCAATGAATGGGGTTGGGTATTTATAGTAAATGGACCACCATTAGGATCGTTCCTCGAATAACGTGATCGAATCTTATCCGTATAAGTGTTGGAATGTTATGGTAGCTCATTTTGCCCCCGCCACCAGTTATTGACAAGTGGCATTGGCCTTTGGGGTGTTTAAAAGCCATTAATCAGCAGCCAAAACAATTTTTCTGCATCTGACCCCTGCTTGCGCACCGTAACACTTATAACCTTGAGGTGCGCAAGGACCTTGCAGGCCAGAAAGTTTGAAAAATGGCAGAACAGGCCCCTGAAGCTCCAAACTTGCTATTTGATGCATTTTTGACACGTTTAAGCCCCGTTAACCCCATTTCAAAGCTCTAAAATGAATTTAAAGTATAGGGAACTTAAAATATGCTTCAAAACATCACAGATGTCGGTTTGTTTGACCGTACGATTGCGTTGTTCGGTTAATTACGACGGAATGCGCATAAGCGCGAAAAACGATCCAAATGGCGTGACGAATGGATTTTTCATATGCCAAACACTAAAATAAAATATTTTAGTTCTTACATAAATTTTTGGATGTCCGGATGTATTCAGAACGTAAGTTTTGCGCGAAAATTCAAACTTATGCACTTTTTGATGCTTTTAGTCCCTGAATGACCCAAAAGTTTATTTTAGCACACCGAACCCCTCAAAGCCTATTTCTAAGCTATGTAAAGGATATTTATGGTATGTTTAACTTATGGTCATGTTCCAGAATGTCTGTTACAGTTCAAATTGGCATACTTTCACAGTTTGTCAAGTTTAGTCCCTGTAAGCGAATTAACATGTTTTTGCCATACCAAAGCCTTTAAAACGTATTTCTAAGTTATGTAAAGGTTATTTAAGGTATGTTAAGTATATGTTGATGTTGCGGAGTATTTTTCGCATTAAACTGATTACGTTTACGCACCAGTTTGTGTATAACTCTCCAGAAAGTGATATAGAGTTTGAAATTGAGTAAAAGTCAAAACATGGAAAATGTAAAACATAACCAAATAAACATTGGGATTAAATAACATTGTTTTATTGATAAACGAACTGTTCACAATGATAATAAGCACAGATGTTACAGCAGATACACAGAAAGGTTACTTGAGCTATATGTGGTCAACCACGTCCTAACATGGTTACCATACAAGTCAGGTCTAGGTTCAAATAGTGCACATATGTTTACACACAAGCTAACAGGTTGCAAACACGTTTGATCATGGCAAACACATTAACAATCAAGTACATAACATGCTCGTACTTGTACGATCAGGATATATTGGGCTGGGATAACAATGTAGGCCCAATAACATCTTGTGCGAGTGGGTAGTTGAAACCCAACACTACCCGGCCCAACATGTTGTGCGATCAGCACAACCTTGTGCGATCCACAGCATGTTGTGCGATCCAATATAAGCCCGGCCCAAAAAGTCAAAAGCCCAAACGTAGATACACGGCCCAATTTAATAACATGCATTGGTCTTGTGCGGTCCGGATGGACTTGTGCGATCCGGATAATCTTGTGCGATCCAGTTAAGTTGTGCGACTGGGTTGGGCCATTCGGCCCAACAACATATATTAAGCCCAAACAGTGTGTAGCCCAAGACTTGTGCGATCGGCACTGTCTTGTGAGATCCACAGGTCTTGTGCAATCATGCACTCCTAAGTTGTACGTAGTGTATCAGCAGTTGTACCCTATCTTGTGCGACTGCCTTGTGCGATCAGATCAGATTCCATGTGATCTGATCTTGTGCGACCGAAGGGAAACTTGTGCGATTTGTTTTAATATCCGAAAGTTATGCTAATCAGTTACATGGTTTCCATATTTGCACACAATCAATCAACAACCAACAGTTTTAGATTATGCAAACTATCGATCAAACAAGGGTTTTATCATCTAATTCATATAAACCCTAATTACATTCAAAGCATAAACAATAACTTATCAAATCATATTATTTGGTCCAATTACATGAACATACAACCGATTACATACATTCGATCCTAAATCATCATGCAAACAATCCGAAAACAAGACATGATAGCCGATTAACATCATCATACACATCCGATTCACTAGAACATCATCATTCACAAAAACTATTCTAGTTAACACATAAAATCATGGCATCCATAATATCATCTTAACAAAACAATAACAGTCCAACACTAACCGGTTAGAA
This sequence comes from Helianthus tuberosus, assembly GCA_030545235.1. NCBI lineage: Eukaryota > Viridiplantae > Streptophyta > Magnoliopsida > Asterales > Asteraceae > Helianthus > Helianthus tuberosus. The sequence goes on from JARYGA010054980.1 coordinate 135,115, forward strand.
AGTAGATCAAAGATTGATCCGAACAAGGAAGCTTCACGAGATGAGGCTTCGGCTATGAGGATTGTCGTCGAACAAGAGAGAGAGAGGAATAGAGAACTAGGGCTTTGTGTGTGTGTTGTGTTTTGCAAGTTATGAAGAGTATACCCGTTCTCCTAAGTGTTATGCGTGTAAAAGAGAGTGGGCCGAACCCATCATGGGCTGCCCATGATCCGAATACAAGGAATATGGCCCAAATGGGCTTGTGCGATTGGGTTATTGTTGTTGTGCGATCGGTTCGTGTAATGTTATCATATTACATATATACGTTCGTGACACATAATCACATAACACATAACATTCAATTAAACAACAAGTTCACATAATCACATAATCAAAGTACAATGAGAGGTTTGAAATACGAGTTGTCACATTATCCCCAAGTTGAAAGAAATTTCGTCCCGAAATTTAGCACGTACTCACTGAGGAAGCTAGTTAAGTTGCATGGTTTTCTTGGTTTTCCTGGGGTGTCACATCCTTCCCCCGTTGGTTTGGAATTTCGTCCCGAAATTCCGCAGTAGCTTCAGCCTCAGTAGTGGTTGTACTGTTTGCGAACAATTGAGGATACTTTTGTTTCATTTGGTCTTCACGTTTCCAAATGAACTCTGGGCCACGACGGGAGTTCCAACGAACTCGAACGAGCGGTATTCTGGTGTGCTTGAGGACCTTAACATCCCGATCCGTGATTTCGACTGGTTCCTCGACGAATCGCAACTGTTCATCGATAGTGAGCTCCTTCAAAGGAACTACGGGGGTCTCATCTGACAGACATTTCTTCAGATTCGACACGTGGAAAACGTTGTGAACTCCACTGAGTTCTGCTGGTAGGTTCAGTTTGTAGGCCACTTTGCCTATTTTCTCTATGATGTCGAATGGTCCAACATAGCGTGGGTTAAGTTTGCCTCGTTTTCCAAAACGAACAACACCCTTCCAGGGTGACACTTTGAGTAGCACTCGATCTCCAACCTGGAACTCGAGTGGTTTCCTGCCCTTATCAGCGTAGCTTTTCTGACGGTCACGAGCTGCCGCCATTCGTTGTCGTATTTGAGCAATCCTTTCTGTTGTGTCTACCACAAGTTCTGGACCTGTAATCTGACTATCCCCCACCTCTGCCCAACAAAGAGGTGATCGACATTTACGCCCGTACAATGCCTCAAATGGAGCGGCTTGGATGCTGGTGTGGTAGCTGTTGTTATACGAAAATTCCACTAGTGGCAGATGCTTTTCCCAGCCGTTGCCAAAGTCGATCACACATGCCCTAAGCATGTCTTTAAGGGTTTGGATGGTGCGTTCAGACTGCCCATCCATTTGTGGATGATAAGCGGTGCTCATGTCTAAACGAGAGCCAAAAGATTTGTGCATTGCTTGCCACAGTTCAGAAGTAAAACGTGCATCTCGATCAGATATAATGGAGGTGGGCACCCCGTGCCTCGAGACAACTTCCTTAAGATATACGTCTGCTAGAGTGGAGAACTTATCCGTTTCCTTGATAGCCAAGAAGTGTGCAGACTTTGTGAGTCGATCCACGATCACCCAAATAGTATCATTTCCACATTGAGATCTAGGCAGGCCAGTAACAAAATCCATGGAAATTTGCTCCCATTTCCATTGTGGTATCTCTGGTTGTTGGAGTAGGCCCGATGGTTTCTGACATTCAGTCTTGACTCTCGCATAAGTCAAACATTCGCTGACGTAGGTTGCTATGTGGGCTTTCATGCTAGGCCACCAATACGTAGTTTTCAAGTCGTGGTACATCTTATCTGAACCAGGATGTACTGAGTAGCGAAACTTGTGTGCCTCATCCATCACAAGCTCTCGTAGGTTGCCATAGAGTGGGACCCAAATGCATCCTGTTACGTAGTAAGCACCGTCTTCCTTTTGTTCTAACCGTTGCCTTGAGCCACGTAGGGCCTCAGCCCTGACGTTTTCTGGTTTCAATGCTTCTACCTGAGCATCTCGTATCTGGGAAGGAAGACTAGATTGAATGGTGAGTTGTAATGCTTGCACGCGCTTAGGCGTAGTGTCCTTTCGACTGAGGGCGTCAGCCACAACATTGGCTTTGCCTGGATGGTACTTGATCGCGCATTCGTAATCATTCAATAGATCAACCCATCATCGTTGACGCATGTTTAACTCCTTTTGCTTGAAGATATGCTCGAGACTCCTGTGATCGGTGTAAATGGTGCACTTGGTACCGTACAGGTAATGTCTCCATATCTTGAGTGCGAAGACAACAGCTCCCAGCTCCAAATCGTGTGTAGTGTAGTTCCTTTCATGAACTTTAAGTTGACATGACGCATATGCAATAACCTTTTCACGTTGCATCAACACACATCCAAGTCCCTGAATGGATGCGTCGCAATAAACCACAAAATCGTTTGTGCCTTCAGGCAATGAGAGGATATGTGCGCTACAAAGTCTATCCTTTAAGTGCTGAAATGCTATTTCCTGTGCGTCATCCCAACAATAGATGACGCCTTTCTGAGTTAGTGAGGTGAGAGGTTGCGCAATCTTGGAGAAGTCCTTGATAAACCTTCTGTAGTAACCTGCCAAGCCCAAGAATTGGCGGATTTCTGTTGGTGTACCGGGCGCAGGCCAATTCTTGATCGAGTCTACCTTGGATGGATCAACATGAATTCCGTCCTTGTTTACCACGTGGCCCAGGAAATGGACTTCACGAAGCCAGAAGTCACATTTCGAAAACTTAGCATAAAGTTGTTCTGTTCGAAGGAGTTCCAGAATAAGTCGTAGATGCTGCTCGTGTGACAACTCGAGTTTCCAAGATTCCATCTTCGCACTATTGCACGCTAATTGTTTAGATGGTTTGTTGACACGACTTGTTTGTTTCACAACTGTACACGTTGTAATATGTTAAATCGTATTGTTGGTGGTATGTTATATATGGTGGGTGTTAAGTGTGCTTTTATAATTACTTGATGTGCAATACACGTGTTGGGTGTAGATTGTAGTACACATGATATGTATATAGATGTTATATGTATATTGTATTGTTTATTTGATTGTATAATGGAAAATAAGATAGTGGAACCCTACACCCGAAAACACCCCACTTGAAAACACCCCTCCCCACGAAAACAACTTAGTGTTTTCGTCCACCATGAGGCCAATGAAAAACATATGGGCTTCGGCCCAGTAGTAATGAGTTTCATATATTTGGTTCCCCACTTCACGTAATAGTCTAATCACAAACCCTAGTGCACCCCACTCCTTCTTGCGATCAGCCATCCCCTTCCCCTTCGAATCATTCTGGTAAGTATATCAAGAATTATAATCCAGTTAGCTATGATTGGTTGCATGAAAAGTGGTTTTGATGTGTATGAATGCATGTTTACGTGGTGGTTCCTTGTTGAATAAGGGCGATGACATGTGGTTATTGTTTTCTTTTATGTGGATTATTGGTAAATTCCAGAATATTAAATGAGGAAAACTAGGGTGCATGATAGTGTGAATATTTCATTTGAAATTGGCGTGTTAACCTGATGGGGTTTTGGAATATGTGCATGGGTTTTGGGGTCGGTTATCAAGGTCCTGTAATGGATCGATGTTGTAGTTGATACGTGCATATATGGAAGTTGTTATGTGATTATGGAATAGAAGGTTTGCCATAATAATATAAACAAACTGTTGTGCGAATTAGATAAGCATCTAACTGTTTCATGAAATCTGATCGAGTAATGATGTGTGGAACATTATAATATGAATCTGATGAATTGTTTTGATTGAATAAAGTTACATGACAGGGATTCGTATATATTCTGATGCAAGATCGGTTGTGTGATGCTTATCGTCTGTGTTTGGTTAATGTTAATGATCTTGTCATGTTAAGGGAATGATTAACAAGTAATGGTTCCATGTTTAAACATATGATGGCTACTGAATAAACCACAACTTGCTGAGATTGAATAACGATTGTATGTTGAAGGTGTTGTTATTGTTAGATAGTTTCTAGGGTTGTGATTACATAACTATTGTTGTTGATGAGGAGGTACTCGACGAAAACCCCCACCCAATGAAATCCCCATCACAACGAAATCACCTTGGTGATTTCGGCCCAAAGTTGATTTCGGTCCAAAGGGGATTTCGGCCCATAGGTGTTTTGATCAATATGTGTTTTCGCCATGCATGTATGTGATTTCGTCCACTGTTAGTTTATTTTACTTTGCTAGTTACTAACTTGGTTAAGTTATTAACACTGTTAACTTCATTCACTCCGTTAAATTGTGTAACTTTATTAGTTATTATTCCTGTTAAGTTGTTAAGTGGTTAACTCTACTAGTTTGTTAATTCTGTATAGCCTATTAATACTGGAAGGTATGTTGTTTCTGTCAAGCATGTTAACTGAGTTAAGTTATGCATGTAACTTTGTTAAAATGTAACTCTGTCACATATGATAATCCATTTAAGCTTATTAACTCAGTTAAGTGTATTATTGGATAAAGATATTAGAATAAACTGTGAAAGACACTGATGTGAAGCATGAATGACATGAACTTGATTAACTGCTTATACGATACATGAGATTAACTGTCAAGCACTTTGTGACATAGATTGTATGTGAAACTTGACCAACATGAACTGACTGTGTGTAAATGCATTACCTTAGGCCTTGATTGATTGATTGATTGTTTGCGAGCACATAGTATAGCATACCAAGCAAACCAAGGTGAGTTCACACTTTCTACAACGCATGGGATTCCCAGGGGTTGGGAATGGGTTTAAGGAACAAGGATTCCTCGTCCTTTCTTGGGTAGGACAGTACTGGTTCAGGAATATAATTCCTCGTCCTCATGGACAGTTAACTTTCACTAGACCAAAACTCTATCACGAAGTCCCTCCTTTTTATATCGACTTAATCGCCGGGCCAATGGCGAGCGGGTCATTAGTTAGATAGCGCTATTTAGGTCTGACAAGCCTCACACCGTGCCGCAGAGGACGGGCGTGAACTAATGGATCTGGGAACGTCAATGATGATAGACATTGACAGTTCAGGGCATATAAACATGACTACAGTCAGCAGTCGATATGGTAACGAGTCTAGTAGTATATACATGGGGTAGCCCCCATGGCCGAAAAGCCAGATAACTAAACATGGGGTAGCCCCCACGGCTGGATTGCCAGAGTAAATGGGATGAAAAAATCACGTTTTTAACTATGGGGTAACCCCCACGGCACGATGCCAGTTAAAGGAAACTGTTTTCGAAACAGCTTAAAACGAACACCCAACTGTTAACTCGCTCAACATTATTGTTGAATCGTTACTACATGGTTTGCAGCTCATTAGGTACTTAGCTGGAGCTTGCATGGGGAAGAGTCGTTGTGGGAGATGGACAGCTGTGTGCCATGTTAAACTTGGAAACATTTAAACTTAAGTATTGGTTTTTAAAATTATGCTTCCGCTTTGCAACTTAAACTATGTTTGTTTGGACACCAATTGTATTGGTTGGACTTTTATAATTATTTACTTGCTTGTTCAATATGATTGGTGGCTTGATCCAGGTCAGTCACGCCTCCAAGCGGTGATACTCCGCAGGTGGATTTTGGGGGTGTGACAGATTGGTATCAGAGCCATTGGTTATAGTGAACTTGGTTTTAATAAGGGAAAACGTTTTTGTTAAAACCAGACTATAACCTGTACAGTGCTCAACGATCCACAACGACGCTTCGCTCCACATGCAAGACTCGACATTCTAGGTGATATGGTTTATGTTTTATTGCCTACTTGCTAGATTACATAGAACTTTGCTCGCGGTATGCGCAGATAAACGTAACAATTGTTGATTGAAACACATGTGTGCTTACTCTATTCTGTCATCGCACTTTCGCGAACCTTTCTCACTCATGTTTCCTTTGATATGAAGATCATGAGTGGACGCGTTAACCTAACACAAGCCCAGTTGGTGGCTTTGATCACTGAACAAGTTACGGCAGCACTCGCAGCCGCTCAGGCAGGAGGTATAACCTGCTATTCCGAACCTAACCTAGGATGTTATATCCTACTCTCATGACCCAACTCTCGCGCTTAACCCTGTCTTTTCTTCCTCGTGCAACAAGGTCAGAACGCTCAGCCACCTGTATGCACATTCAAGACGTTCATGGACTATCGTCCTAGTACTTTCAGTGGCACTAAAGGAGCTGTTGGACTCCTCCATTGGTTTGAAAAGCTCGAGTCTGTCTTAGAGATGTGTGAATGCCCTGAGGCTCGTAGGGTGAAGTACGCCACTGGTACTCTCGAAGGCACTGCGCTAACAAAGTGGAACGCGCAAGTTCAGATGCTGGGGTTGGCGGCTGCTAATGCCACCCCATGGAATGATTCTTAAGGAACTAATCAAACGTGAATACTGTAGTCATGATGACATCCACAAGCTGGAAGTGGAGTTCTTTAACCTGAAGATGATGGGGTCAGAGATAGAAGCGTACACGAAACGATCCAACGAACTGGCAGTGTTGTGTCCAACTATAGTGGATCCTCCCATCAAGCGCAATGAGCTGTACCTCAAAGGCTTAGTACCAGAGATTCAAAACCATGTGACTGCTGCTAACCTTGCTACCATCCAGGATGTTACTCATCTTGCTCAGCGTCTCACAGACCAAGCAGTGGAACAGAACAAGCTGCTTAGGCGTATCGGTGCTACTACTACTACTACTTCTGCTACTCCCAGTGATAATAAGAGAAAATGGGATGGAACCTCCAGTCGACTACGGTTCAGTCCCAGGCATAGCAGCGAAAGATCGATGACTACCAGAGTCCTGGATAGCAATCTTCTGGTAGTCAAGGACAGGGTGGTTATCGAGGAAATCACCCAAAGTGCAATAGATGCAACAGACACCACAGTGGTCAGTGCAACAAGGGACGTTGTCAGAGGTGACTCAAGACGGGGCATGAAGCCAAAGATTGTAGAAGCTCACGTCCTGCAAACCAGAACCGACAACAGCAGCCACGAGCTCCACAGAATCAGCAGCAACAGTAGGGTAACAAAGGATGCTATCAGTGTGGTGCTGAAGGTCACTTCAAGAGACACTGCCCACAGTTGAACCAGAACAGGAATCAGAACCACAACCAAGGAAACGGAAACAACAGTGGAGACAACAACAGGGGTAATAACGACGACAATGGTGCCAGGGGTCGAGTGTTCGTGATTGGTCAGGATGATGCTAGGAATGACCCCAATGTTGTGATGGTTTCGACATCGTTATTGGTATTGATTGGCTACCTCAACATCGAGCAGAGATTCTTTGAAAAGATCGTCCGTATTCCTCGTACTGGTTAAGAACCCTTGGTAATTCATGGTGACAAGCTCCTGGAGCAGCACCCATAGCTCGAGCACCCTATCGCTTAGCTCCATCTAAACTAGAAGGGCTGTCTATGCAACTACAAGAACTCTTGGATAAGGGTTTCATTCGTCCTAGCTCTTCGCCCTGGGGAGCTCCCGTGCTATTTGTGAAAAAGAAAGACGGTACCTTCAGAATGTGTATCGACTACCGTGAACTCAACAAGGTGACGGTGAAGAATCGTTATCCTCTTCCACGTATTGATGACCTGTTCGACCAGCTACAAGGGTCGAGCTACTACTCGAAGATTAATCCGAGATCGGGATATCACCAGCTGAGAGTCCGAGAAGAGGACGTCTCCAAAACAGCCTTTAGAACTCATTATGGACACTACGAGTTTTTGGTCATGCCTTTTGGGCTGACAAACGCACCTACGGTCTTCATGGACTTGATGAATCGAGTGTACAAGCCTTACCTGGACAAATTCGTTATAGTTTTCATCGACGACATCCTGATCTATTCTAAGAGTCAGGAGGAGCACGAGCGGCATCTACGACTCATTTTGGAACTCCTTCGAACAGAACAGCTTTATACAAAGTTCTCGAAATGCCACTTCTGGCTTCGTGAAGTCCATTTCCTAGGCCATGTGGTAAACAAGGATGGGATCCACGTTGATCCATCCAAGGTAGACTCGATTAAGAACTGGCCTGCACCTCGTACACCAACAGAAATCCACCAATTCTTGGGCTTGGCTGGATACTACAGAAGGTTTATCAAGGACTTCTCCAAGATTGCACAACCTCTCACCTCACTAACGCAGAAGGGCGTTACTTATCGATGGGGTGATGCACAGGATACTGCGTTTCAACACTTAAAGGATAGACCTTGCAGCGCACCTATTCTTTCATTGCTAGAGGGCACCGACGATTTTGTGGTCTATTGTGACGCATCCATTCAGGGTCTTGGATGCGTATTGATGCAATGTGACAAGGTCATAGCCTACGCCTCACGCCAACTTAAAGTTCATGAAAGGAACTACACGACACACGATTTAGAGCTGGGAGCTGTTGTTTTTGCGCTTAAGATCTGGAGACATTACCTGCACGGTACCAAGTGCGCCATTTACACCGATCACATGAGTCTCGAGCATATCTTCAAACAGAAGGAACTGAATATGCGACAACAACGATGGGTCGAGCTACTGAATGACTACGAATGCTCGATCAGGTACCACCCAGGGAAAGCCAAAGTTGTGGCTGACGCCCTCAGTCGAAAGGACACTACACCTAAGCACGTACGAGCTTTACAACTCACCATTCAATCTAGTCTTCCCTCTCAGATACGAGATGCTCAAGTAGAAGCATTGAAACCAGAAAACGTCAGGACTGAAGCCCTACGCGGCTCAAGGCAATGATTAGAACAAAAGGAAGACGGTGCTTACTACATAACAGGACGCATTTGGGTCCCCCTATATGGCAATCTACGAGAGCTTGTGATGGATGAGGCACACAAGTCTCGCTACTCAGTACATCCTGGTTCGGATAAGATGTACCATGATATCAAAACTACGTACTGGTGGCCTGGCATGAAGGCCCACATAGCAACTTACGTCAGCAAGTGTTTGACTTGTGCGAGAGTCAAGGTCGAATGCCAGAAACCTTCAGGCCTACTCCAAAAACCTGAGATACCACAATGGAAATGGGAGCAAATTTCCATGGATTCTGTTACTGGCCTGCCTAGATCTCAACATGGTAACGATACTATTTGGGTGATCGTGGATCGACTCACAAAGTCTGCATACTTCTTGGCTATCAAGGAAACGGATAAGTTCTCCACTCTAGCAGACGTATACCTTAAGGAAGTTGTCTCGAGCCACGGGGTGCCCACCTCTATTATCTCGGATCGTGATGCATGTTTTACTTCAGAACTGTGGCAAGCAATGCACAAGTCCTTTGGCTCACGTGTAGATATGAGCACAGCTTATCACCCGCAAACGGATGGGCAGTCTGAACGCACCATCCAGACCCTCGAACACATGCTTAGGGCATGTGTAATTGACTTTGGCAACGGCTGGGAAAAGCATCTGCCACTTGTAGAATTTTCATACAATAACAGCTACCACACCAGCATTAAAGTTGCTCCGTTTGAGGCATTGTATGGGCGTAAATGCCGATCACCTCTTTGTTGGGCAGAGGTGGGGGATAGTCAGATCACTGGCCTAGAACTTGTGGAGGACACAACATAAAGGATCGCTCAGATACGACAACGCATGGCGGCGGCTCGCGACCGTCAGAAAGCATACGCCGATAAGGGCAGGAAAACACTCGAGTTCCAGGTTGGGGATCGAGTGCTACTCAAAGTTTCACCCTGGAAGGGTGCGGTTCGTTTTGGCAAACGAGGCAAACTTAACCCGCGATACGTCGGACCTTTCGAAATCATCGAGAAAATAGGCAGGGTGGCCTGCAAACTAAACCTACCAGCAGAACTCAGTGCAGTTCACAACGTTTTCCATGTGTCGAATCTTAAGAAGTGTCTGTCAGATGAGACCCTCATAGTTCCTTTGAAGGAGCTCACTATCAACGAGCAGTTGCGATTCGTCAAGGAACCAGTCGAAATCACGGACCGGGATGTTAAGGTCCTCAAGCGCACTAGAATACCTCTTGTTCGAGTTCGTTGGAACTCACGTCGTGGCCCAGAGTTCACCTGGGAACGCGAAGATCAAATGAAACAAATGTATCCCCAACTATTCGCAAACGGTACAACCACTACTGAGGCTGAAGCTACGGAATTTTGGGACGAAATTCCAGATCAACGGGGGGAGGATGTGACACCCCAGGAAAACCAGGAAAACAACGCAACTTAACTAGCTTCCTCAGTGAGTACATACCAAATTTCGGGACGAAATTTCTTTCAACTTGGGGATAATGTGACAACTCGAGTTTCCAAGATTCCATCTTCGCACTATTGCACGCTAATTGTTTAGATGGTTTGTTGACACGACTTGTTTGTTTCACAACTGTACACGTTGTAATATGTTAAATCGTATTGTTGGTGGTATGTTATATATGGTGGGTGTTAAGTGTGCTTTTATAATTACTTGATGTGCAATACACGTGTTGGGTGTAGATTGTAGTACACATGATATGTATATAGATGTTATATGTATATTGTATTGTTTATTGGATTGTATAATGGAAAATAAGATAGTGGAACCCTACACCCGAAAACACCCCACTTGAAAACACCACTCCCCACTAAAACAACTTAGTGTTTTCGTCCACCATGAGGCCAATGAAAAACATATGGGCTTCGGCCCAGTAGTAATGAGTTTCATATATTTGGTTCCCCACTTCACGTAATAGTCTAATCACAAACCCTAGTGCACCCCACTCCTTCTTGCGATCAGCCATCCCCTTCCCCTTCGAATCATTCTGGTAAGTATATCAAGAATTATAATCCAGTTAGCTATGATTGGTTGAATGAAAAGTGGTTTCGATGTGTATGAATGCATGTTTACGTGGTGGTTCCTTGTTGAATAAGGGCGATGACATGTGGTTATTGTTTTCTTTTATGTGGATTATTGGTAAATTCCAGAATATTAAATGAGGAAAATTAGGGTACATGATAGTGTGAATATTTCATTTGAAATTGGCGTGTTAACCTGATGGGGTTTTGGAATATGTGCATGGGTTTTGGGGTCGGTTATCAAGGTCCTGTAATGGATCGATGTTGTAGGTGATACGTGCATATATGGATGTTGTTATGTGATTATGGAATAGAAGGTTTGCCATAATAATATAAACAAACTGTTGTGCGAATTAGATAAGCATCTAACTGTTTCATGAAATCTGATCGAGTAATGATGTGTGGAACATTATAATATGAATCTGATGAATTGTTTTGATTGAATAAAGTTACATGACAGGTATTCGTATATATTCTGATGCAAGATCGGTTGTGTGATGCTTATCGTCTGTGTTTGGTTAATGTTAATGATCTTGTCATGTTAAGGGAATGATTAACAAGTAATGGTTCCATCTTTAAACATATGATGGCTACTGAATAAACCACAACTTGCTGAGATTGAATAATGATTGTATGTTGAAGGTGTTGTTATTGTTAGATAGTTTTTAGGGTTGTGATTACATAACTGTTGTTGTTGATGAGGAGGTACTCGACGAAAACCCCCACCCAATGAAATCCCCATCTCAACGAAATCACCTTGGTGATTTCGGCCCAAAGTTGATTTCGGCCCAAAGGGGATTTCGGCCCATAGGTGTTTTGATCAATATGTGTTTTCGCCATGCATGTATGTGATTTCGTCCACTGTTAGTTTATTTTACTTTGCTAGTTACTAACTTGGTTAAGTTATTAACACTGTTAACTTCATTAACTCCGTTAAATTGTGTAACTTTATTAGTTATTATTCCTGTTAAGTTGTTAAGTGGTTAACTCTATCAGTTTGTTAATTCTGTATAGCCTATTAATACTGGAAGGTATGTTGTTTCTGTCAAGCATGTTAACTGAGTTAAGTTATGCATGTAACTTTGTTAAAATGTAACTCTGTCATATATGATAATCCAGTTAAGCTTATTAACTCAGTTAAGTGTTTTATTGGATAAAGATATTAGAATAAACTGTGAAAGACACTAATGTGAAGCATGAATGACATGAACTTGATTAACTGCTTATACGATACATGAGATTAATTGTCAAGCACTTTGTGACATAGATTCTATGTGATACTTGACCAACATGAACTGACTGTGTGTAAATGCATTACCTTAGGACTTGATTGATTGATTGATTGTTTGCGAGCACATAGTATAGCATACCGAGCAAACCAAGGTGAATTCACACTTTCTACAAAGCATGGGATTCCCAGGGGTTGGGAATGGGTTTAAGGAACAAGGATTCCTCGTCCTTTCTTGGGTAGGACAGTACTGGTTCAGGAATATAATTCCTCGTCCTCATGGACAGTTAACTTTCACTAGACCAAAACTCTATCACGAAGTCCCTCCTTTTTATATCGACTTAATCGCCGAGCCAATGGCGAGCGGGTCATTAGTTAGATAGCGCTATTTAGGTCTGACAAGCCTTACACCGTGCCGCAGAGGATGGGCGTGAACTAATGGATTTGGGCACGTCAATGATGATAGACATTGACAGTTCAGGGCACATAAACATGACTACAGTCAGCAGTCGATATGGTAACGAGTCTAGTAGTATATACATGGGGTAGCCCCCATGGCCGAAAAGCCAGAAAACTAAACATGGGGTAGCCCCCACGGCTGGATTGCCAGAGTAAATGGGATGAACAAATCACGTTTTTAACTATGGGGTAACCCCCATGGCAGGATGCCAGTTAAAGGAAACTGTTTTCGAAACAGCTTAAAACGAACACCCAACTGTGAACTCGCTCAACATTATTGTTGACTCGTTACTACATGCTTTGCAGGTCATTAGGTACTTAGCTGGAGCTTGCATGGGGAAGAGTCGTTGTGGGACATGGACAGCTGTGTGCCATGTTAAACTTGGAAACATTTAAACTTAAGTTTTGGTTTTTAAAATTATGCTTCCGCTTTGCAACTTAAACTATGTTTGTTTGGACACCAATTGTATTGGTTGGACTTTTATAATTATTTACTTGCTTGTTCAATATGATCGGTGGCTTGATCCTGGTCAGTCACGCCTCCAAGCGGTGTTACTCCGCAGGTGGATTTTGGGGGTATGACAGCTCGTGTTCCTCCTGACTCTTAGAATAGATCAGGATGTCGTCGATGAATACTATAACGAACTTATCTAGGTAAGGCTTGCACACTCGATTCATAAGATCCATGAAAACCGCAGGTGCGTTTGCCAGCCCAAAAGGCATGACCAAAAACTCGTAGTGTCCATAACGAGTTCTAAAGGCTGTTTTGGAGACGTCCTCTTCTCGGACTCTCAGCTGGTGATATCCCGATCTTAGATCAATCTTTGAATAGAAGCTCGACCCTTGCAGCTGGCCGAATAGGTCATCAATGCATGGAAGAGGATAACGATTCTTCACGGTCACCTTGTTGAGTTCATGGTAGTCGATGCACATTCTGAAGGTACCGTCTTTCTTCTTCACAAATAGCACTGGAGCTCCCCAGGGCGAAGAGCTAGGACGAATGAAACCCTTTTCCAAGAGTTCTTGTAGTTGCGCAGATAGTTCTTCCAATTCAGATGGAGCGAGATGATAGGGCGCTCAAGCTATGGGTGCTGCTCCAGGAGTTTGCGCGATTTGAAACTCGACTTGTCGATGAGGCGGCAGACCAGGTAATTCCTCAGGGAATACCTCAGGAAAGTCGCGCACGATTGGAAAATCTTCTATCTTCTTCTCTTTCTTCGAGGTGTTAGTAACGAGAGCCAAAATAGCAGTGTGACCCTTTCACAAACACTTCTGGGCCTTAAGGAAAGAGATGATGCTCACAACAGCACCACTCTTATCACCATGAATCATGAGAGGTTTATCACCTGAATGAGGAATACGGACAATCTTTTCGTTGCAAAGAATCTCTGCCTGGTGTTGGGATAACCAATCCATCCCAATGACAACGTCGAAACTACCCAGAAAGATAGGAATAAGGTCGATGGAGAAGGTCTGATTAGCAAGAACAAGATTACAACCCTTGACTACGTGTGTGGCCTCTAAACTCTTACCATTAGCTAGCTTTACAGTGTGTTTGGTGTTCAAAAATGTTGGGGTACGCTTAAGCATTTGGCTAACTTTTAGGGACACGTAGCTAGTATCGGCACCCGAATCGAATAAAACAGTAACATAAAAGTCGTCTAGTAGGAACTTACCCGTCACGATGTTGGGATCGTTCCTTGCTTCTCCCGGGCCAATCACGAATACACGACCCCTGGCACCATTGCCGTTGTTATCCCCATTGTTTCCATTCCCCTGGTTGTTATTATTGTTGTTGTTCTGATTCTGTTTCAGCTGGGGACAATCTCTCTAGAAGTGGCCTTCAGCTCCACACTGAAAGCATCCCCTGTTGCCTCGCTGTTGCTGCTGCTGGTTCTGTGGAGCGGGTGGTTGTTGTTGATGGTTCTGATTCGTAGGCCGTGAGCTCCTGCAATCCTTAGCTTCATGACCCATCTTGAGACACCTCTGGCAATGACCCGTGTTGCACTGACCATTGTGGTGTCTGTTACATTTATTGCACTTTGGGAGGTTTCCTCGATATCCACCCTGCCCTTGACTACCAGAAGATTGCTGACCAGGGCTCTGATAGTCATCAATCTTTTGTTGCTGTGCCTGGGACTGAACTGAAGTCGAACCCTTGCTGGAGGTTCCATCCCAATTTCGTTTGTTGTCGCTGGAAGTAGCAGGAGTAGTAGTAGTAGCACCAATGCGCTTAGGCAGTCGGTTCTGTTCCACTGCCTGATCTGTGAGACGATGAGCAAGACGAGTAACATCCTGGATGGTAGCAAGGTTAGCCGAAGTCACATGGCTTTGAATCTCTGGTACTAAGCCTTTGAGGTACAGCTCGATACGTTTGATAGGAGGATCCACCATAGTTGGACACAAGATGGCCATCTCATTTGACCTTTTCGTATACGCCTCTATCTCTGATCCCGTCATCTTCAGGTTGAAGAACTCCACTTCCAACTTGTGGATGTCATCATGACTACAGTATTCCTGCTTGATCAGTTCCTTAAAGTCGTTCCATGGGGTGGCATTGGCAGCTACCAGCCCCAACATTTGGACTTGTGCATTCCACCAAGTCAACGCAATGCCTTCGAGAGTACCAGTGGCGTACTTCACCCTGCGAGCTTCAGGGCATTCACACATTTTGAAGACTGACTCGAGCTTCTCGAACTAGTGGAGGAGTCCAACTGCCCCTTCAGTGCCACTAAAAGTACTAGGACGACAGTCCATGAAAGTTTTGAATGTGCACGCAGGCGGCTGAGCATGGTTGTGACACCCCAGGAAAATCTGGAAAACAACGCAACATAACTAGCTTCCTCAGTAACCACGCGCTAAATTTTGGGACGAAATTCTCTTAACAGGGGGAGAATGTGACAACCCTCGAATTTACATGTAACCGTACAGTTTATTAATAATAATTAATGTGCTTGACGACTGTGTGGAATTACGTAACTGCTTTCTGATATCTGTGTTATATTTACATGCGCCTATTAACACACTAGTAATGTACAGAAAGGTCACTAAATAGTCCGTTATATTTTCTTGAGTGCTGAAAATTAATAACGTTACAAAAATATATATAAAAGACACGTTACGGATTAATTAAACACTTTAACGGATCAGTATCGAACCAAACAACCGGACTTTACCCGGAACATAAAAATATTGCCAAAGTCATTGTTTCTATTTTTCTGAGCCAGTTAGGGTCCCCGAATACCCTAACACCCGTTATACTTAATAACACACTAATAACCTATTTATTTTTCTAACTAAACAAACTAGACACTTAACCAAGTTCCATTGCAACCTAACTAAATACCCCCCCCCCCCCAACCGATTGGTTCCCCCATATGGGACACACCCCACCATTTTTGATTATTTAATCCTAATGGTTTGATATCTAGACTACACATTATACATTGGGTATTAGTGAATTATGGTTTATAAAAAGGTTTAGTGGATTATCATTCTCTTTGATCACCACACCCAACCAAGCAAGCTCTCTCTCTCTCTTTCTTTCCCTTGAGTTCGGCAGCCCCCTTCAACCACCATCTCACCATCATCAACCTCCATTCCAACCATTTTTCATTCATCCATAGAAGCAAGAGATCATATAACGAAGCTTGGTGCTCTCGGAAGTGGAAGGACCTTCTCTATTCGCTTTTAACCACCACTTTTCTACACTCGAACTCTCCTAGCCTTGTGCTAGTGGTAAGAACTTAGATCCGTTCATTCTTCATGTTATTTA
This sequence comes from Helianthus tuberosus, assembly GCA_030545235.1. Taxonomy (NCBI): domain Eukaryota; kingdom Viridiplantae; phylum Streptophyta; class Magnoliopsida; order Asterales; family Asteraceae; genus Helianthus; species Helianthus tuberosus. The sequence continues at coordinate 151,368 of JARYGA010054980.1, forward strand.
AGTGGTTAATAGGTGATTTGATGATTAAAGTTAAGAACACTAAAAATCAAAACTAAAAAGTCTTGCTAGAGTGATGAACTTGTTGGTTAAAGAGTAAATAATGATGAAACATGGTAATACAAGATGAATCTGAAATATATGAGTATTAGTCTGCTGTAAATAACTTATAACCTGTTGTAAATCATTATTAGAATGAATGGTAATCATATGTGTGCGTTTTAGTAGCCTTTAGACTGAAAACAGCTTGCTGATGTGTATTTTCAGCCGCCTTTCACAGGCTGTAAACAGGTCATAAACTTAACGAAAAACCAATATTTTGAATCTAAAATATGTTATTATGAAATACGGTTCTAATGGAATCGGAATCGTAATTTTTGGACATCGTTTACTATTTTTAAAGTGTCGATTTGTAACAATGACTTAAGCTGAATTTTGACAGCAATAAATGGGTGTTATACTTTCAGTCATAACCTGAGTTTTGTGATGAATCGGACCATTAAATTTGTACAGTAGATGACAACTGATGCATTTGTAATTACCCCACTGAAATTTCGTAAATCGGACGCTCGAGGAATTTTAAATAAATTGTTCCGTGGACTGTGGTCAGAAATATATAAATCTGAGTTCAGTCTGGAATATGAATATTTATAAAATATTGGTAATGAACCAGACCCCGATATTTTTACACAATAAAATATGGAACGTTTAGGACATCCTGTAAAAATTTAAGAATTTTTGGAATAATTTAACTATTTTATTAAAATGTCCGAAAACAGCCGGTTTTGAATATAAATGCTGAAATGACATAAGTTGTGACTCGCGTGTCTAAATGTCGAGTATGCTATCTGTGAATGATCTAACATGTTATATATGTTACGTGCATTATCGTATGTTTGATTTTGAGTGGAGAATGGATGGGAAACTTAGATGGGCATAAACCGTTAAAATGATGCATGTTGTGTGATAGATACGTGTAGGAACTTTGTGTTCTATTTGAAAGCCACTAAATGACTAACTGGTAAATCATACTAGGACGTGATTGACCGACCTTGACTGTTAGCTATATTTGAGAATCTAACCGAGCAAACCGAGGTGAGTTCACACTTTTCTACAAAGCATGGTAAATTCCCGGTGGGAATGGGAATGGGTTCAGGAATAGGGATTCCTCGTCCTTGAGATATGTTCAGGAATGTAAATTCCTCATCCTGTTGGGACGTGTTAGACTTACTGGACTAGAACTCTATCAGCGAAGTCCCTCCCTTTTTGTATCGACTTAATCGCCGAGGCTATGGCGAGCGGGTCATTAGTTAATAGCGCTATTAGGTTTAACAAACCTCACACCGTGCCAGTCGGACGGGCGTGTACTAATGGACTATGGCACGTCGGTGGTGATAGAATACCGACGCTAGGGCACAATTGATTTTTGTTAGTAGTCGATATGATAAACGAGTCTGGTAGTTTAAAATACTGGGGCAGCTCCCCACGGCCAAAGTGCCGGGTTGGATAGCCAGGGAAGGTGGACATGGGATGGTTAACAAATAAACGTTTTCGAACTATGGGGTGACCCCCACGGCTGGATAGCCGAATGAGATTAAACTATGTTTTTGGAAACAACTCTAAAATGGACAACCAACCGTGAACTCACTCAACTTTGTTGTTGACTCGTTAATACATGCTTTGCAGGTCATTAGATGCTTTGGAGCTTGCATATGGAGGTGGTCGTTGTGGGATGCGAACTGATATGTCCCGTACTTAATGAATAAACTTTATGAACTTATTTAACCTACGTTCTGGACTTTAAACTTATGAACTATGGACTTATGTTTTGAACTTATGTTTTATGCTTCCGCTGTTAACCTAAAATCGGTTTACTTCCTTTTGGTCACCAATCGTATTGCGTTTGGTTTTATTAACTTAATTTTGTTGTTCAATATGATTGGTGGCTCGATCCTGGTCACGTCACGCCTCCAAGCGGTGATACTCCGCATGGTGGATTTTGGGGGTGTGACAGATTGGTATCAGAGCCGTTGGTTATAGTGAACTTTGTTTTTAAAAAAGGGAAAAGTTTTTGATAAAAACCAGACTATAACCAGTACAGTGCTCAACGATCCACAACGACGCTTCGCTCCACGTGCAAGACTTGACACCATAAGTGGTATGATTTATGTTATATTGTCGGTTAGATAGTTCTCACTGTGCATTAGATAATGTAGTAATTGCTATTTGAACCTTGTGTGCTTACGCTCTACTATCGTCCCACACTTACGCACTTTCGCGACACTTTCCTCACATACGTTGCTTCATTATGAAGATCATGAGCGGACGCGGAGGACATATCAACCTCACTCAAGCCCAGTTGACGGCTTTGATCAACGAACGAGTCGCTGAGGCACTCGCAGCTAATCCTGCAGGAGGTATAACCTGCCATACCAACTCACCTTAGGACGTTTAGATCCTACCTTCGCAAACCAGCCCTCATGCTTAATTTTGTCCTTTATTCTCGCGCAACAGGTCAACATGCTCAACCTCCTGTGTGCACGTTCAAGACGTTCATGGACTGCCGACCTACCACTTTCAGTGGCACCGAAGGAGCAGTGGGCCTTCTTCACTGGTTTGAAAAGCTTGAGTTTGTTTTCGAGATGTGCGAATGCCCCGAGACCGTAGGGTGAAATATGCTACCGGAACACTTAAAGGAGCTGCGTTAACCTGGTGGAAGGCACAGGTTCAACTACTAGGACTGGCAGTTGCTAATGCCACACCCTGGAATGGTTTCAAGGAGCTAATCAAAGAGGAGTACTGCAGTCGGGATGACATCCACAAACTAGAGGTGGAATTTTTCAACCTGAAAATGACGGGGTCTGAGATTGAGGGGTATACGAAAAGGTCAAATGAGCTGGCCATCTTGTGCCCTACCATGGTGGACCCCCCATCAAACGTATTGAGCTGTATCTCAAGGGCCTTGTACCAGAGATTCAAAGTCACATAACTTCAGCCAACCTGGGTACCATTCAGCAAATTATCAAGTTGGCTCATCGTCTCACCGACCAGGCGGTGGAGCAAAACAGGCTACCCAAACGTATCAGTACCACAGCTACTTCTGATGCACCTACCGACAACAAGCGAAAATGGGATGTGAACTCCGGAAAGGGGTCTACTTCAGTTCAGTCTCAGCAACGAAAGACTGATGACTACCAGAGTCCTGGTCAGCAATCTTCTGGTAACCAAGGATAGGGTGGATACTGAGGGAACCACCCCAAGTGCAACCGGTGCAACAAACATCATAGCGGGCAGTGCAACAAAGGTCGCTGTCTGAGATGTCAAAAGCTGGGTCATGAAGCAAAGGATTGCAGAAGCGCCCGACCAGTAAATCAGAATCGCCAACAACAACAACAAGCTCCACAGGATCACCATCAGCAGCAGCAGGGCAACAAAGGATGCTTTCAGTGTGGCGCTGAAGGCCACTTTAAGAGAAACTGTCCTCAGCTAAATCAGAACCAGAACAACAACAATCAGGGGAATGGAAACGGCAATGGAGGAAACCACAATGGTAATGGGGCAAGAGGTCGTGCTTTCGTGATTGGTCAGGGTGATGCAAGGAACGATCCCAACGTTGTGATGGGTAAGTTTCTTCTGGATGACTTCTTTGTTACTGTTTTATTCGATTCAGGTGCCGATACTAGTTATGTGTCCGTAAAAGTTAGCCAAATGCTTAAGCGCACTCCAACACTCCTGAACACCAAACACACGGTAGAACTAGCTAATGGTAAAAGTCTTGAAGCTACACACATAGTTAAAGGTTGTAACCTCATCTTAGCTGGTCAGACTTTCTCTATCGATCTTATTCCTATCACCCTGGGTAGTTTCGATGTCGTTATTGGGATGGATTGGCTATCTCATCATCAAGCGGAGATTGTTTGCAAGGAGAAAATCGTCCGCATTCCTCGTTCTGGTGAAGAACCTCTCATGATTCATGGCGACAAGAGTGGTGCTGTCAAAGGCATCATCTCTTTCCTTAAGGCCCAGAAGTGTTTGCGAAAGGGCCACACTGCCATTTTAGCACTCGTTACTGACACATCAACGGAAGAGAAGAGAATTGAAGACATCCCTATTGTGCGCGATTTTCCCGAGGTATTTCCTGAGGAATTACCTGGTCTTCCGCCTCATCGCCAAGTTGAGTTTCAAATCGAGCTAGCTCCTGGAGTAGCGCCAGTAGCTCGAGCACCATATCGTCTAGCTCCATCAGAACTCGAAGAACTGTCCACACAACTACACGAACTCTTGGAAAAGGGTTTTATACGTCCTAGCTCTTCGCCCTGGGGAGCTCCAGTACTATTCGTTAAGAAGAAAGATGGTACTTTCAGAATGTGTATTGACTATCGCGAGCTTAACAAGGTGACTGTGAAGAATCGTTATCCTCTTCCACGTATTGACGACTTGTTCGACCAGTTGCAAGGGTCGAGCTATTACTCCAAGATTGACTTGAGATCGGGATACCATCAGCTGAGGGTTCGAGATGAGGACGTCTCCAAAACAGTATTCAGAACTCGTTACGGCCATTACGAGTTTCTGGTTATGCCATTCGGGCTGACGAATGCACCAGCGGTCTTTATGGATCTCATGAACCGAGTGTTCAAGCCTTACCTGGATAAGTTCGTTATTGTGTTCATCGACGATATCCTGATCTATTCCAAGAGTCAGGAGGAACACGAGCAGCATCTACAACTTATGCTGGAACTTCTTCGAAAAGAGCAGTTGTATGCCAAGTTTTCGAAATGTGACTTCTGGCTCCGCGAAGTCCACTTTCTAGGCCATGTGGTAAACAAGGATGGGATTCATGTTGATCCATCCAAGGTTGACTCAATTAAGAACTGGCCTGCACCCCGTACACCAACAGAAATCTGCCAATTCTTGGGTTTGGCAGGATATTACAGAAGGTTTATCAAAGACTTCTCCAAGATTGCGCAACCTCTCACTTCGCTGACTCAGAAGGGTGTCATCTATCGTTGGGGTCATGCACAAGAGTCCGCATTTCAACATCTAAAGGATAGACTTTGTAGCGCGCCTATCCTCTCATTGCCCGAAGGCACCGATGATTTCGTGGTTTATTGTGACGCTTCCATCCAAGGACTGGGTTGCGTATTGATGCAATGTGACAAGGTCATTGCCTACGCATCGCGCCAACTTAAAGTTCACGAAAGAAACTACACAACTCACGATCTGGAGCTGGGAGCAGTTGTATTCGCGCTTAAGATATGGAGACATTACCTGTACGGTACCAAGTGCACCATTTACACCGATCACAGGAGCCTCGAGCATATCTTCAAGCAAAAGGAGTTAAACATGTGTCAACACCGATGGGTTGAGCTCTTGAACGATTATGAATGCGCAATCAAGTATCATCCGGGTAAAGCCAATGTTGTGGCCGACGCCCTCAGTCGAAAGGATACCATACCTAGGCGTGTACGTGCTTTACAGCTTACCATCCAATCCAACCTTCCCGCTCAAATTCGAGATGCCCAGGTCGAAGCATTGAAAGCAGAGAACATCAGGGCTGAGTCCCTACGAGGATCGAGGTAACGGCTAGAACAAAAGGAAGACGGCGCCTACTATGTAACAGGGCGTATTTGGGTTCCACTCTATGGCAACTTACGCGAGATTGTGATGGATGAAGCACATAAGTCTCGTTATTCAGTACATCCTGGTTCTGATAAGATGTACCACGACTTAAAGACCACATACTGGTGGCCTGGCATGAGAGCCCACATAGCAACCTACGTCAGCAAGTGCTTAACTTGTGCGAGAGTCAAGTCTGAATATCAGAAACCATCAGGCCTACTTCAACAACCGGAGATCCCGAAATGGAAATGGGAGCAAATTTCCATGGATTTCGTTACCGGCCTGCCCAGATCTCAACGCGGAAACGATACCATTTGGGTGATCGTAGATCGATTAACCAAGTCTGCACATTTTCTGGCTATCAAAGAAATGGATAAGTTTTCTACTCTTGCAGACATTTACCTAAAGGAAGTGGTATCAAGGCACGGAGTGCCAACCTCTATTATATCTGATCGTGATGCACGTTTTACTTCTGAACTGTGGCAAGCAATGCACAAGTCCTTTGGCTCACGTTTAGATATGAGCACCGCTTATCACCCGCAGACGGATGGGCAATCTGAACGTACCATCCAAACCCTTGAAGACATGCTTAGGGCATGTGTAATCGATTTTGGTAATGGCTGGGAAAGGCACCTCCCGCTAGTGGAGTTTTCGTACAACAACAGCTACCACACCAGCATCCAAGCCGCTCCGTTTGAGGCATTGTACGGACGCAAATGCCGATCACCTCTCTGTTGGGCAGAAGTTGGTGACAGCCAAATCACTGGCCCAAAACTTGTGGTAGATACCACCGAGAAAATTGCTCAGATACGACAGCGAATGGCGGCAGCTCGTGACCGTCAGAAAAGCTATGCTGATAAGGGAAGAAAACCACTCGAGCTCCAGGTTGGGGATCGAGTGCTACTCAAAGTCTCACCTTGGAAAGGTTTAGTCCGCTTTGGCAAATGAGGCAAACTCAATCCGCGTTATGTCGGACCATTCGAAGTCATTGAGAAAATTCGCAAAGTCGCCTACAGGTTGGATCTACCTGAAAAACTCAGCGGAGTTCACAACGTATTCCACGTGTCAAATCTGAAGAAGTGTCTGTCAGACGAGACCCTCATAGTTCCTCTCAAGGAACTCACAATCGACGACCAGCTGCGATTCGTCGAGGAACCAGTAGAGATTACTGATAGAGATGTTAAGATTCTCAAGCACACAAGAATACCTCTCGTTCGAGTTCGTTGGAATGCTCGTCGTGGCCCAGAGTATACCTGGGAACGAGAAGACCAAATGAAACTCAAGTATCCCCAACTGTTTAAGAAAAACGCAACCACTACTGAGGCTGAAGCTACTGCAGAATTTCGAGACGAAATTCCAAATCAACGGGGGGATGATGTGACACCCCAGGAAAATCTGGAAAACAACGCAACTTAACTAGCTTCCTCAGTAACCACGCGCTAAATTTTGGTACGAAATTCTCTTAACAGGGGGAGAATGTGACAACCCTCAAATTTACATGTAACCGTACAGTTTATTAATAATAATTAATGTGCTTGACGACTGTGTGGAATTACGTAACTGCTTTCTGATATCTGTGTTATATTTACATGCGCCTGTTAACACACTAGTAATGTACAGAAAGGTCACTAAATAGTCCGTTATATTTTCTTGAGTGCTGAAAATTAATAACGTTACAAAAATATATATAAAAGACACGTTACGGATTAATTAAACACTTTAACGGATCAGTATCGAACCGAACAACCGGACTTTACCCGGAACATAAAAATATTGCCAAAGTCATTGTTTCTATTTTTCTGAGCCAGTTAGGGTCCCCGAATACCCTAACACCCGTTATACTTAATAACACACTAATAACCTATTTATTTTTCTAACTAAACAAACTAGACACTTAACCAAGTTCCATTGCAACCTAACTAAATACCCCCCCCCCAACCGATTGGTTCCCCCATATGGGACACACCCCACCATTTTTGATTATTTAATCCTAATGGTTTGATATCTAGACTACACATTATACATTGGGTATTAGTGAATTATGGTTTATAAAAAGGTTTAGTGGATTATCATTCTCTTTGATCACCACACCCAACCAAGCAAGCTCTCTCTCTCTCTTTCTTTCCCTTGAGTTCGGCAGCCCCCTTCAACCACCATCTCACCATCATCAACCTCCATTCCAACCATTTTTCATTCATCCATAGAAGCAAGAGATCATATAACGAAGCTTGATGCTCTCGGAAGTGGAAGGACCTTCTCTATTCGCTTTTAACCACCACTTTTCTACACTCGAACTCTCCTAGCCTTGTGCTAGTGGTAAGAACTTAGATCCGTTCATTCTTCATGTTATTTAAGTGGTTAATAGGTGATTTGATGATTAAAGTTAAGAACACTAAAAATCAAAACTAAAAAGTCTTGCTAGAGTGATGAACTTGTTGGTTAAAGAGTAAATAATGATGAAACATGGTAATACAAGATGAATCTGAAATATATGAGTATTAGTCTGCTGTAAATAACTTATAACCTGTTGTAAATCATTATTAGAATGAATGGTAATCATATGTGTGCGTTTTAGTAGCCTTTAGACTGAAAACAGCTTGCTGATGTGTATTTTCAGCCGCCTTTCACAGGCTGTAAACAGGTCATAAACTTAACGAAAAACCGATATTTTGAATCTAAAATATGTTATTATGAAATACGGTTCTAATGGAACCGGAATCGTAATTTTTGGACTTCGTTTACTATTTTTAAAGTGTCGATTTGTAACAATGACTTAAGCTGAATTTTGACAGCAATAAATGGGTGTTATACTTTCAGTCATAACCTGAGTTTTGTGATGAATCGGACCATTAAATTTGTACAGTAGATGACAACCGATGCATTTGTAATTAGCCCACTGAAATTTCGTAAATCGGATGCTCGAGGAATTTTAAATAAATTGTTCCGTGGACTTTGGTCAGAAATATATAAATCTGAGTTCAGTCTGGAATATGAATTTTTATAAAATATTGGTAATGAACCGGACCCCGATATTTTACACAATAAAATATGGAACGTTTAAGACATCCTGTAAAAATTTGGGAATTTTTGGAATAACTTAACTATTTTATTAAAATATCCGAAAACAGCCGGTTTTGAATATAAATGCTGAAATGACATAAGTTGTGACTCGCGTGTCTACATGTCGAGTATGCTATCTGTGAATGATCTAACATGTTATATATGTTACGTGCATTATCGTATGTTTGATTTTGAGTGGGGAATGGATGGGAAACTTAGATGGGCATAAACCGTTAAAATGATGCATGTTGTGTGATAGATACGTGTAGAAACTTTGTGTTCTATTTGAAAGCCACTAAATGACTAACTGGTAAATCATACTAGGACGTGATTGACCGACCTTGACTGTTAGCTATATTTGAGAATCTAACCAAGCAAACCGAGGTGAGTTCACACTTTTCTACAAAGCATGGTAAATTCCCGGTGGGAATGGGAATGGGTTCAGGAATAGGGATTCCTCGTCCTTGAGATATGTTCAGGAATGTAAATTCCTCATCCTGTTGGGACGTGTTAGACTTACTGGACTAGAACTCTATCAGCGAAGTCCCTCCCTTTTTGTATCGACTTAATCGCCGAGGCTATGGCGAGCGGGTCATTAGTTAATAGCGCTATTAGGTTTAACAAACCTCACACCGTGCCAGTCGGACGGGCGTGTACTAATGGACTATGGCACGTCGGTGGTGATAGAACACCGACGCTAGGGCACAATTGATTTTTGTTAGTAGTCGATATGATAAACGAGTCTGGTAGTTTAAAATACTGGGGCAGCTCCCCACGGCCAAAGTGCCGGGCTGGATAGCCAGGGAAGGTGGACATGGGATGGTTAACAAATAAACGTTTTCGAACTATGGGGTGACCCCCACGGCTGGATAGCCGAATGAGATTAAACTATGTTTTTGGAAACAACTCTAAAATGGACAACAAACCGTGAACTCACTCAACTTTGTTGTTGACTCGTTAATACATGCTTTGCAGGTCATTAGATGCTTTGGAGCTTGCATATGGAGGTGGTCGTTGTGGGATGCGAACCGATATGTCCCGTACTTAATGAATAAACTTTATGAACTTATTTAACCTACGTTCTGGACTTTAAACTTATGAACTATGGACTTATGTTTTGAACTTATGTTTTATGCTTCCGCTGTTAACCTAAAATCGGTTTACTTCCTTTTGGTCACCAATCGTATTGCGTTTGGTTTTATTTACTTAATTTTGTTGTTCAATATGTTGGTGGCTCGATCCTGGTCACGTCACGCCTCCAAGCGGTGATACTCCGCATGGTGGATTTTGGGGGTGTGACAATGCTGGCCTGTTGTATAAACAAGAATAGGACAAAGTTAAACACAAGAGTTGGCTCAGGAGTGTAGGATCTAAAGATCCTAGAGTGGGTTGCGACTGCAGGATATACCTCCTGCTTGGGCGGCTGCAAGTACCGCAGCAACTTGTTGGTTAATCAGAGCCGTCAACTGGGCTTGAGTCATGTTAACGCGTCCAGCCATGATCTTCATATCAAGGGAAAACATGAGTGAGAAGGGTTCGCGAAAGTGCAATGACAGAAGAGAGTAAACACACACGTGATTTCAAACAATAGTTGTTACGTTCATCTAAGCATACCATGAGCAAAGTTCTATGTAACTAGCAAGTAGGCAATGTAAACATAAGTCATATCACCTAGTATGTCGAGTCTTGCACGTGGAGCGAAGCGTTGTTGTGGATTATTGAGCACTGTACAGGTTATAGTCTGGTTTTAACAAAAACTTTTTCCCTTATTAAAAC